>BPLQ01014048.1:0-40247 GCA_021605075.1 Caerostris darwini
ACACTTGAAGACAAAAGTTGTTGAAACGATAATAAGATTTACGGTAAAAAGAAAAAAAAACCAAAAAAAAAAAAAAAAAAAAAATAACCATCAGATATCAGCACTTGAAAAACATTTTTCCAACTTATCGTCTCGAAAATGGGATACAGACATGTACTAGATTTATTTCCGTCCTTTCATTCCAAGAAGAAGAAAAAATGTTTCACATTTGTCGGCTGAATCTCTGATCTTAAGATGGCACACAACAACCGGTTCTGGTTCTTGATCGATACCTTTTCTTCGATTCACTCGAGAAGGAATGTCGTCCTTTTGGAATCTTTCCCACAGCTTTTTATTTTGCCTTTTTTACCCTAAACGCAGGTGACCATCTCCACGTTTCGAAGTTATATTGTTTTCTTTTTGTTTCCTTTTTTTTCTGTTCCAAAAAAACTTTATTTAGAAAGGAGATTTGGAGACACCGGCACAAAAGGGCTGAAGAATATGTTTCGGGAATGCCAAATGAGAACTCCCGAGTGAAAGTGTAATTGCCGACTTTGGAAGGGAGTTCTCATAAATTACAGATTCAATTTTACGTTGATCGTTCAACCGATCGGATTCAAATTTTGGATTTTTAACAAGATTGTGTTTGGCTAAAGGAATAGTTTTTTTTATTGTGATTGTATTCTGAAATCATTTAAATAGAATTCTATAGTGCTAAAATGGAACAGGCCTTTTAAAGAGAAGGTAAAATTAAAATTTATAAAGTGTTTTGAGAAATAAACAAATAAATTTAGATGGTAATTTTTGCTATAATTTACATTTGGTTTGCTAATGAGTTTCCCATTTTCTTTTTTGATATCGAATACCTCCAAGTTGTAAGTTAAAGGTATTAAAAATTATTTTTATTAGTAAGTGTTAGTATATAATTTGTTTAAATTAGTTAATAAATTAAAGAAATTGTATCATTCAATAGGCATTAGAAAATCTCAAAGATGTTTTATATGGACAGAAAATGCAATATGTTGGTTATTTTGCACTTATAGTTGTTGCTGTTTCTAATCACACTTAGTCGACAGCAACATCTAAGCAACAACTAAGTAACAACCAATCACCAACAACCATCAGCAACAACAAAGCAACAACCACATAACAACCAACCATCACTAACCAAGTAACAACAAGCCATCAAGAACTAAGTAACAACCAAGTATATGAAACATTGTTTAAGAATTAAAGGGGGCAGTGTCTGTTGTGTTAGAGCACCCATAGGTAGATGTGTGACTTGGATCCGTGTCGCTGGAAAAGGAGGACAGTGATTTAAGGGAGGATTTTTAGGTTAACAACCCTATTTGCATATTGCATGGGAGAAAACACGGAAAACTCTGACCACGTATTCTGACTAACGATGCAAATTGCAAACGTCTTCGAGTCTTCGTTGGCATTTTTTGCACATATTTTTTAGCATTCATTATTCACAAAGGAAAAAAGTATCATTCGATTATTTCTTTTATTTTTAAAGTAGATATGAAAATTCAGAACACTTTTTATAGGCATGCCAAAAATAATTTTGCTATCAAATAAAGCGTGAAAAAAAATTAAAACTTGAAGACAAAAGTTGTTGAAAGAATAATAAGATTTACGCCAAAACAAAAAAAACGTTAAAAATAACTCTCAGATATCAGCACTTGAAAAACATTTTTCCAACTTATCGTCTCGGAAATAGGATAGAGACATGTACTAGATTTATTTCCGTCCTTTCATTCCAAGAAGAAAAAAATGTTTCACATTTGTCGGCTGAATCTCTGATCTTAAGATGGCTCACAACATCCGGTTCTGGTTCTTGATCGATACCTTTTCTTCGATTCACTCGAGAAAGAATGTCGTCCTTTTGGAATCTTTCCCACTGCTTTTTACTGTGTCTTTTTTACCCTAAATGCCGGTGACCATCTCCACGTTTCGAAGTTATATTGTTTTCTGTTTTCTTTTCTTATTCCGAAAAAACTTTGTTTAGAAAAGAGATTTGGAGACACCGGCACAAAAGGGCTGAAGAATATGCTTCGGGAATGCCAAATGTGAACTCCCGAGTGAAAGTGTAATTGTCGACTTTGGAAGAGAGTTCTCATAAATTACGAATTCCCTTTTAAGCTGATCGTTCAACCGATTGGATTCGAATTTTGGATTTTTAACAAGATTGTGTTTGGCTGAAGAAATGGGTTTTTTATTGCAAAGTTTTGTGATTGTATTCCGAAATCATTTAACTAGAATTCTATACTGCTAAAATGTAATAAGACCTTTGTATCGAAGGTGAAATTAAAATTTAGAAAGTATTTGGTGTACTAAATAAATAAATGTATATATACATTTTTGAAATAGCTTACATCTGGTTTACTAGTATGCTGCTAGAATCCTATAGTGCTAAAATGGAACAAGCCTTTTGTAATGAAAGCAAAATTAAAATTTCTGAAGTGTTTTGAGAACAAAAAAAATAAATTTAAATATATATTTTTGCAATAATGTACATTTGGTTCATCAATGATACCGGTGTTTTTGACATTGCCCGCTAACTTCCAAATTGTATAATAAATGTTTAAAAGGAATTATTAGGAAAGGATAATATTCACAATTACGCTTTCTTGAATCAAAAAGCTATGACCGCACTGCATTTTCTTAAAAGAGACAGCCTGAGCTTTGTGCACGCTAGCTACAAGTTCTTAATTTATAAATTAAATATATATATATATATATATACACATGAAGGCGTTGCTTCATGACGATAATAGTAAATCTTTCAGCCGCCTAGAATGTTGTCAGGGACCACGTGAAGATAGATATGCTGTCAAATGTCAAGTATGTCTTAGATGGGAAGCATTGCTCACTCCTCGTATAGCCACTAGGAGTTGGAGGAAGATTTTAGAATGGGGTATTTGGACAAATCTTCTGAAAAAACTGTCGATGAATTTAGAGTATGGTCCATGACTATTTTCTGAGCCATCTGTACCTCATTGGCGTTTTTGGTAGCCTAAATTGCCCGCTGTGTGGGAAAGACGAAATCATATATAAACTCCATAAAGTAGGATGTGCGGCATTGTGTGAGTACTCCGAAGTGAAAAGATACTGGAGTGCTAGAAACATTAACTTATGAAACATTAACTTTTCTTCTCTTAGTGTTTTTTTTTCTTGTGTGTGTTTTGCAGTTTTTTTTTTTCATTTTCTCTTTAATCACGCAAGAGATCGTCTTTTTCTCTTGCTATTGGAAATAAAAAAAAATATCTATGAAGACAGAATGTAATGTTTAATAAAGATTTGAATTACATCCTGGTGTATTTTCTTCTGCATGGCTACTCACAAATGCGTAATATTTTCAACATTTTGCATTACATTTTAAACTTTTCTGAGTTGTATTCGAGAAAAATACTTTTAGATTTTTTCTCAGCATAACTGAGAAAATAAAATATCTTATATTTATTGCAGCTGAAAACCTTAGAACATATCTGTCAATAAAAATATACATTTACTGACAGATATGTTCAGACTGACAGACAGTTATATGACACATATACATTTACTGACAGACTTTTTACTAACTTTTCGAATAAATATGCAAATTAATCAAAATCCTATGAAAAAATTGTTCTTTCAGGTGGCTCAAACGAATTTAAGTAAATAACATTTATAGCGGAAAAATTGCGTATTATATTCAATTTTCATTTAACATTGCGAAAATCAATTTTTGAATACTCTTAACAGCAAAAAGTTTTACTAAATTACTAAAAAACCTATTCTATATTAAATTCATAAGGCTGGATCCCTTACGCTGTAACTGTTTATTGTGTAAGTGAAGAACTTCGAGTTGGCATTAATTAACCATGTTAATTAATTTTGTTAATCAAATATTTCCCACAGTATGTTAGTTTCTCTTTGGACTTCCCTTTTTTCGGAGATCTAATGATAGTTATGAAAGTTATTATATGTATCCTATTTATGCGGAAAGTGTAACTGTACATCTTAAAAAGCGGGGTCCATACAAAATGATAAAAATATTGATAGTTTCGGAAAATAGCCAAATAATAATTACAAGCTAGTCAAAATCTGGTGCTACTACCAAGCATCTTAAGTGAAATTTCGTCTAAAATATGTCATCAATCACAAAAAAATTTAAGGTGTAATCAAGAATTTCATTAAACTTCAGAGATACCACTGCAAACATTGTGCTACATACGATTGTTACTCGTTAGGCATACGACATACTCGTTAGTGACACACATTGTGTCACTAACGAGATGTCATTAAACGAGAAAAAATTTTGCCATAGGTTGCTCAGTATGATATTAATAAACTTGAAGTAACTGTTATTTCAAATATAAATTCAACGTTTTAGATTGCCATCGACAAATCTTAAAATGCCATTTTATCAGGAATAGGGCAAATAAAAGTAAAAGGGAAGCTAAGATGCCAGTAGGTTAAGATTTCGTTAACAGAATGATGAACCAGATTTTTCCATACTGAGGTTAACAACTTCTTCAAGAGCTAATTATGACAGGAAGTGATATAATAGAAATAAATATTATTTTACAAATATAACACCGATATTTGACTAAAAAAAATGTATCTATTAAAACATAAATATTTTTTATTTAAAATTTTATTTCAAATGTTCAATGATACGCTTTGGTCAGATAGTTTTTATAAAATTTCTTTAAACAACACTTGTTATGGAAAGATATTCTTCACCATGAGTTCAATATTTCTTTCTTTTCCATTCAGAATCTAGACAAAAGGTCCAGCTTCTGATTTTTGCATTTCCTTTCTTTTTTTTAGGAAAGTATTATCTAGAAGTATTGGAAATGTTATAAAATAATACAATGATAAAGTATTCTTTTAGATAGAAGAATTTCACTTGTTTTACCAATCTACCCAATTTTCTTTTATAAAACTCCTTAAATAATTATTGATTTGTATTTAAGTAATTAAACCATTCATGTAGTTTCTCAAACATATAATTTAAAATACATTTTAGTGTAATATTCATATCAATAAAATTCTGTTTTCTTGAAGAAAAATTACAAATAGCTTGATAGACTAATGGAACAGAATCTGAAAAAATTAATTTTTAAGAGATTTAAAAAAAAAAATGTAAAAAAAGTTAATAAATATACGATTTAAACATTATATGTAAAATAAAATAAAATATTTCTTCCTTATAAAAAGTTGCAATTTAAATATATTCAGTAGTTAATTAACACAATAAGGTATTTTTGGTATAAGGCATATATTTATTTAAAGGAAAAAGTTATGATTTGCAATAACGCTAATTTCCCTCAATTAACGAAAAAAACATAATAAAGAACACACATTAACATATGTAGAGTTTCTTCAAAGTAAGATAAACCAGTCATACTCTCAACTTATTATATTATAAGGTATACGGAAACATATAAACAAATATAAGCACATGGATTATAATTGACAAATTGGATATGTTTGTTTGTTGAAAAAATACAAAATAATAAGTTTCAATATGGAGTGGGATCTCCGCGCCCAAATATAAGAAAGTATATGCAACAATAAACGAGACTTATTATTAACGATTATTAACCATTATGCGGTATATAAAATCAATAGAAAGTGAGAATCTCACATAACTGCTCAACAGGAACAGCATGAAGAGGATTGAAGAAGATAATAGATTTCTCCATGGGACTCGCGTCCTCAGGCAAGTTGATCAAACCATGCACTTAATTGATTTTCTGTTGACGAAATTTTTTCATGATAGAATTCTCTGTTGACTTGGGTTGTCGCAATGCGAGATGGAACTATGACCTGCTGCTCCTCCTTTAGAGAACATATCAGCACAAGGGAGTTATATCTGTAGATTTTAGTAGTTACTATTGCAGTATATTACTCCATGTCTTTAATGTATTATCAATATCTCAGCATGAAAGTCTTTCATGGATGTTCTATGGATAACAGATTCGAAGTTCTCTCAAACTTAAGCTTTGTCTTCTATTGCATCCTACTGTATCTTTCGAAAATGCATCCTTCTTAGAAGGATATCATTTTTAGACGTTTACGATTATCTTGGTCAAGAAGTAAGTCCTCCTTATTTCCTACTCTCCTTGTTTTCCTTGATATAATATTTCCTCCTTGATATAATACTTCAGTGTGTATTTTATTGATTGTTTTGCCTTTTATCTTCCTCTAATTTACTTAGTTATTTATTTTTGTCACTTTCCTTAATACTTTCGATATAATTTCTTTGTATTGGACTGATACTGTCAGTGATCTGATCCATGAGTTTACCGTGCTTGGCGAGTTCCCAAGAAAAGATGATCCTGGCGATTAAATCTAGACCAGGTTGCAGCTCTTGAATGGCCAAATACATTTTGGTCTCTGCATCTGACAGACGAAGATGTATTTAGTTTCTGAGTGTATTAGTCGGTCACGATGGGCTGCTTTCTGGGCATCTCCCTAAAAGTGAGGATCATTCGCGGGAATGGCCTTGATCATATGGGCCTCATATGGAGCTAAAACATGAATATGCTTTCCCTTGTAAGGCCTCATGGTGGAAGATTAGATCTGGGAGAAAAGAAATATGGTTAAGGTATTCTCTATCTGAAAAAAAAAGTTATGAGCCGAAAATAAATTTTAAATTCATTGATAGGTACAACACATTCCTAGTTTAGAGGAATCTAAGAAAAAGGAAACTGGAGGAAAATTTAATCTTGTTTAAATTTCTTGTTATGTTTTCACTTAATAATAATATAACTTTTGATCTCTGTTTAAGAGCAAAACAGCTCACATTCTGTAGACGAAGTTTTATATTTTACGCGGCAAAAAAGGTCTGGTGAATTATTAATAGAAAACCTACCATTTCAGACAAAAAAATTTTACTACCAGAAATTTGTTGGATTTATTATAAAAAAATCAACCAACACAATGTGCTTCTCAATGTGCCGTCTTTGTTTTTGATTTAATGTATGTTAAAGAGCATTAAATATTTCCAGAATTAAAAGATTAATCTGTTGATATAATATGTTAGCAGTAATAAATGGAATGAAATTAATTCCCTCGAATGATCCGGTTTTAAAATCAGCGTTCTTGAGATCAGATGGGGTTGGGGGTTCTTGTATGCGCAACACATTTCTTTGACCTACTCTTTTGAGGGACAAGCAGTGTATCTAGCTTACTGATGTATCAATTTGCGGGAGTTATTATTGCATCGCAGTTGGAGATGATTAAGATTCAAGTGGTTCGTGAGGAAGGCTTTATCTACAGGCTTATCTTAGGCCACAGTAAAACACTTGTTATAATTTTTTCTTTGCTATGACATGTGTAAAAGATAAAAAGAAATGAAGCTTGAATATAGGGTGAAATTGGTATATTTAATATTTGCTCCAAGCAGTGTATTTAAGCTATGTCGTTTTTCAAAATGTAAATAGATCTACAAGCAATTGACAATAAAATGAAAACTAAAGAAACCTTTTCATTCCCTAATAAAAACTATAAGATATTTCTCATTTTTATCTGCTCCTAATTTCCACGGTTTTCTCATATGAGTTGAACAATATTAGAATTATTATCTCGTCGTTATTTTTGTACTCCCTTTCATGGTTGGAAACAGATCTGAAATGTTGGAGGAATTTATACTGCAAGGTGTTACAGAAGTAGAAATAGTTTATATAAAAGGTTTCTGAACTCATTGAAATAATGCAATTGTAAAGTCTCTTGATTCCATTCTTTTGAAGAAATTTAAATCAGGGTTGTCTAAATTGCCACTTATGACCATACATTCAACACCACTTTGCTTTTTTGAATACCAAAATACAATTATTCAAAAATGTTTTAGAGGTCAAACAACCTGTTCAGTCTTTACTTAATTAAATTATAAGCATACAAACTGCAAAGCAAAATCAAGGTGTGGATAATATCAGCAATCGCATTTATCTAACCGAAAGACTTGAATGAAACGATAGTTTTAAAGAATTACCATAACACTCTGTTTACGCTATTGTGAAGCAGGAACATCTGAACCGACTGTTTCCTACATTAAATATATAACAAAACAATACCTACATATAATATGATATTTAGAGCAACATGTTCTGCTTTGACTTAAATTGCTTATATCTCCAATAACTTCACCCTTTTTCTCCTACAAACCCCAAGTATACAGGCATCATGTCATCGTGTCTCTGCAACATTGACATCATTTCAAGTTGTTGGTTATTTTAAATCTCTATCTGCCGTTCAAATTCAATTTAACCCCTAAAAATAATTAATTGTTAATTATTTAACCTTGTGACATATTTTTTAGTTCTAATGCAGCTGGCTAATGGTGCTTCGTTCTAATGCAATTTACGATCATGTTAGACCTGGACCTACGGTTCAAAATGGATTCCGAACCACCACAAGCATCCATGGCACCACTGGAACTCGAAACCTGTGGTACCGAGCACCAGAGTCACTCGGCAATCAGAACGCGAATAAAGTACCTACTATTATAAAAACACTTTTTACCCCTCCACTACGGAATGAACCCTTCTTGGAACTGCACTCACAAAGTTCGTTCGCACTCCTAAAGTCAAATAAGCCTAAATCACTAGTTTATCCAGTGATGGATATAAGTAAGAAATTTTAATTGTAAGTATCGAAAACATTTATTAAATTTTAATGTACCAACTGACAAGGTCGTTGCTGGTCCTTGACCGTATAGTAATTATACCGTGGAGTCCTGATAACGAATAGTAATAATCTCGGAACTAGTAAGTTGATTGATATGGTATATATTTTTTTTCTCTTATAGTTGAAAAGTAAGTTTTAATAGTTACAAATAAATAGAGAAAAATTTTTAACAGTGTCTTAGTTGATATAAGATATTTTTTTCATATATATCAACCTTAACATTAATAACAAACTATCAATAAAAGTTACAGTAAATAATGTTGCTTAACGTTGGGAAATTCCCAGGAAAAGCTTCAAATATATTCATATACGTGACAAAAATTAATTCCTGCAATTATATCTGCTGAACTGTATTAGCAGTATCGGAAACAAAAGATAGTTGATCGGAAAACCAATTAAATCTAGAATAATTTTCTCATTTCCAATCGGTAGAATATTCGACATAACAAAATGTGGAATAACAGTGAAAATGATTGATCGCGAAACTTCCATTTTGTTTCAGAATCGAACATTTGGTGATATATCATCATTATTGTAAATCAGATTCAACCAAGAGTTGTATTTGTGCATTTCTAATTATTGAACAAACCATTTCGAAGCTTTATTGGTACTGAACAAATAAGAAAACTTTCTTCTGCAGTTGAATATTTACATAGGTTTTAATATTCTTTATCTGTTTTATCTATTTTGGATAATAGAAATCGAAAGTGTAATCCCCATGTTAAGTGTGTATTTTTAAATTTAAATGATTTAAACAGTTGTCACCAATAATCCAACAAAATCCATTTGGACTTAATATTTTTTCGTTTAAATGATGTATTTAATTTTAGTAAAAACAATTCTAAAGATCAACATTATTTTAATAATTAATTTATTTATTGTATTCAAAGAAAATTTGTTACTGTTTGCAAAAATAATTTTTGATATATATTTTACATACATAGTACATGAAGAACATTTTAAAAGTTTTGTGAAAAATTTGAAATATTTTAACTTATGCATATTTTATGTATCATAAATTATTCAATAGTTTCATATGCATTACGAGAATTTTCAGAAATAAACTGTAACTTATATGTTATTAAATAATTATTGATAATCATATTAACAATTTACGCAGGGCCTGATGACCGAGTTATTAACACTCAGGTGCTGGGTACTTCACCGGGTTCAAGTCCCGGTGATGTATGGATGTGTGCAGTGGTTTAGAATCCACTTCAAAGCGTACGTCCGATCTAATATGACTGTTGGTCTGACAACCCGACCCCGTAGAAAGTCTGCGTCATTCGGCCAAGTCAGACTTCTTCCTACTTGTGCACCATCACAACAGAGACTAAAATTCTTGGACTAGGTCTAGATGTTGCTGTCTACCAAGTGGTATAAGAAGAAACAAACATAATTACCGTTTAAGTGAAGAAAATAAAAGTTATACATCCAAAATTTATCAGGTATATATAGAGAAAGGTAGATAGATATAGAATAAACAATATTTTATGAAACATATTTTTAAATTTAAGCTAATGGATAAAAGTATAAGGGTGACAATTTAAGAAAAGTCGACAAAAATCGAAATCTAAAGTAATAATATTAATGGTACTATTTTTGAATGATGGCTAATCTGACAGGAAAACATTTGTCAAACCAGCAATGTTACTGATGTGTAACAGATTCAGTGGGAAACAGTCAAACCTACTACAATGGAAATACATTTTACCAGCACATTAAGAAATTAAAATTACTTGAAAGTGCACCTTCTGAGTTCTTGCGAAATGAACATATTTCACCAGTTTACAAATTTATCCTATTTATCGCTGGCTAAAAGTAACAGTTCTAAAATATAATATTTTCCCAATCATTTTTTTGATGTCATCAAAAAAGAATTTAAGTTCGTCTACTATATCTGATTTAGAAAATTCTGGACATTTTCCATCAGGTGAAAAAACATAAAAATGCTTATAGTTCTTATGTGGCTGGATAAAAAGATATTTTCCATTATACAATTATGTCTATAGAATTTGAAAAAGTGAAATAATTTTTTGTTAGTTTGGAAATTGTGAAGAATGGGGATTAACCATAATATTGATTCTGATAATAGTTGATATTTATTAGTGTTTATTTAAGGAAATAAAATATGCAGAAATCTTCTAAAATAATATACGGTAACTATATAAATTTGAAAACGGATCCAAGTAATTAAATTTAAAATTATTTCAATTAATAATCATTAAAACAAATTTGGTGAACTAGTGAATGGAGCTCATCTCTTGCTTGACACTCCATGGCGAGTCCGAGACGGCGAGATACAGGTAAGCTGGAAAACTCTTGAGACAATAATTTCGGTCAACTTTGTTGAACTCCGGTATATGTTCCTTTATTTTGTGTTTTTTCTCATTTTTATATTGTCTTACCATTAGAAATAAAAAAAGTTAATAATTTAAAGAAATTCTATCAGTCAATTATCATAATTAAACTGAAAGATGTGTTAGATGAACAGAAAATACAATGTGTGCGTTATTTTGCACATTTTTCCGTTGTTATTTCTTATTCCACTTGGTCGACAGCAATATCTAGACTAAGTGCAAGAACCCATGTGTACTCCAGGAAGGATGGTAGTAGAGCCAGCTGGCCAGCTTCTTGTGTGCTGGAGCACCTGAAGGTAGAAATCTGACTTGGCTCTGTGTCGCTGAAGAAGAGAAGCAGTGCTTCCAGGATGACTTTTAGGTGAAACTACCCCATTTGCTTATCATATGGAAGAAAACATGGAAAATTCGACGGGGTAGTACGACTAACGAGGCAAAATGCTGAACATCACAAACGTTTTATTGCACATATTTTTTAACATTCATTATTCAGAAAGGGTAAAAGTATCTTTCGATTTTTTTCTTTTTTTTTAAAGTATATATGAAAATTCAGAACACTTTATAAGACATGAAAAAATAATTTTATTTTTAAATAAAGTGTAAAAAAATTAACACTTGAAGACAAAAGTTGTTGAAAGGATAATAAGATTTACGCCAAAACAAAAAAACGTAAAAAAATACTCTGAGATATCAGCCCTTGAAAAGCATTTTTAAAACTTATCGTCTCGAAAATAGGATACAGACATGCACTAGATTTATTTCCGTCCTTTCATTCCAATAAAAAAAAAAAAAAAATGTTTCACATTTGTAGGCTGAATCTCTGATCTTAAGATGGCACACAACATCCGGTTCTGGCTCTTGATCGATACCTTTTCTTCGATTCACTCGAGAAAGAATGTCGTCCTTTTGGAATCTTTCCCACTGCTTTTTATTGTGTCTTTTTACCCTAAAAGCCGGTGACCATCTCCACGTTTCGAAGTTATATTGTTTTCTTTTTGTTTCCTTTTTTTTTTTTTGTTCCAAAAAAACTTTATTTAGAAAAGAGATTTGGAGAAACCGGTACAAAAGGGCTGAAGAATATGTTTCGGGAATGCCAAATGAGAACTCCCGAGTGAAAATGTAATTGCCGACTTAGGAAGAGAGTTCTCATAAATTACGGATTCCCTTTTAAGCTGATCGTTCAACCGATTGGATTCGAATTTTGGATTTTTTAACAAGATTAAGTTTGGCTAAAGGAAGAGTTTTTTTATGGAGTTTTGCGTTTGCATTCCGAAATCATTTAATTAAATTTCTATAGTGCTAAATTGAACAAGCTTTTTGTAGTGAAGGTGAAATTAAAATTTAGAATGTATTTTGGGAACTAAACAAATACATTTAGATAGGCATTTTTTACAATCGTTTATATTTGGTTTCCTAATATGCCTTCCGGTTTGTTGACATCGTAGGCTAACTTCCAAATTGTGGGTTAAACGTATGAAAAAAACTAAATTTTATGCTTAACACATTGAAGATAGTATCATATTGCAATGGGAAAATATATAGCTTAAGTTCCAATAAATGTTTGTAAATATTTATTAAAAATAATATATATATAAAGAAAAATATTTAAAAAACTACTATTTAAAAAAGTTATTAATATATTCCGCAATGTTAGGCGTTTCTAGGCTCTTAGACTGATTTCCTTGCTCGAAAGGGCGCTAAATTGTTTCAACGAAATTATTCTAGAACGTCGTACTATTTTGTAAAATTATATATATAAATATATATGAAAATGAAAGATATTTCAAAGCTACGGATCTGGTTTGTCTAACTACTGCCATTTTGTGCAAACGAGAACCAGACCATCTAGACCAAGACAATCTTGACCATGAAACCGTGTGTTTTCATGGAAGGATGGAAGGGAGGGATAGTTGGGTAGCTTCTGATGTGCTGGAGCACTCGAAGGTAGAATCCTGACTAGGCTCCGTGTCGCTGAAGGAGGACAGTGCCTTCCGAGATGACTTATAGGGGGAACTAATTCCATTTGTTTATCATATGAGAGAAAATCTGGAAAACTCTGACCAGGTAGCCTATTAAAGAGACAAAATACTGACCATCCCAAACGCCATCTAGGCTCATCATTTTTTGAGCGCAAATTTTTAGCATTCATTATTCACAAAGAAAAAATGTATCATTGATTATTTCTTTTATTTTAAAGTAGATATGAAAATTCAAAGCACTCTTTTTTAGGTATGACAAAAATTATTTTGTTTCCAAATAAAGCTTAAAAAAATTAACACTTAAAGACAAAAATTGTTGAAAGGATAATAAGATTTACACCAAAACATAAAAAAACGTTAAAAATAACTCTCAGATATCAGCGCTTGAAAAACATTTTTTAAACTTAACGTCTCGGAAATAGGATACAGACATGTACTAGATTTATTTCCGTCCTTGCGTTCCAAGAAGAAAAAAATGTTTCACATTTGTCGGCTGAATCTCTGATCTTAAGATGGCACACAACATCCGGTTCTGGTTCTTGATCGGTACCTTTTGTTCGATTCACTCCAGAAAGAATGTCGTCCGTTTGGAATCTTTCCCACTGCTTTTTATTGTGCCTTTTTTACCCTAAACGCCGGTGACCATCTCCACGTTTCGAAGTTATATTGCTTTCTTTTTGTTTCCTTTCTTTTTTTTGTTCGGAAAAAACTTTATTTAGAAAAGAGATTTGGAGACACCGGCACAAAAGGGCTGAAGAATATGTTTCCGGAATCCCAAATGAGAACTCCCGAGTGAAAGTGTAATTGCCGACATTGGAAGAGAGTTCTCATAAATTACGGATTCCCTTTTACGTTGATCGTTCAACCGATTGGATTCTAATTTTGGAATTTTGAACAATATTATGTTTGGCTAAAGGAATAATTTTTTTTATTGTGATTGTATTCCGAAATCATTTAATTAGAATTCTATAGTGCTAAAATGGAAGAGACCTTTTGTAGAGAAGGTAAAATTAAAATTTATAAACTGTTTTGAGAACTAAGCAAATAAATTTAAATAGTAGTTTTTGATATAATTTAAATTTGATTTACTAATGGGTTTCCCATTTTTTTTTTTTTTTTTTTGACATCGCCTACCTCTAAGTTGTATGTTAAATGTATAATAAATTATTTTTATTAGTAAGTGTTAATGTATAATTAGTTAATAATTTAAAGAAATTGTATCATTCAATAGGCATAAGAAAATCTGAATGATACTTTATAAAACAGAAAATGCAATAGGTTGGTTATTTTTCGCATATAGTTGTTGTTGTTTCTTATCACACTTAGTCTACAGCAACATCTAAGCAACAACTAAATAACATCCAATCAGCAACAACAAAGCAACAACCAACCAACAACAATCAAGTATATGAACCATTGTGTAGGAGGGAAAGAGAGACAGCGTCTGTTGTGATAAAGCACCCACAGGTAGAAGTGTGACTTGGCTCCGTGTCGCTGGAAAAGAACGACAGTGATTTAAGGAAGGATTTTTGGGGGAACAACCCTATTTGCATATCGCATGGGAGAAAACACGGAAAATTCTGACCACGAATTCTGTCTAACGATGCAAAATGCAAACGCCATCGAGTCCTCAATGTCATTTTTTGGCACATATTTTTTAGCATTCATTATTCACAAATAAAACTATCATTCTATTATTTCTTTTATTTTTAAAGTAGATATGAAAATTCAGAACACTTTTTTGATACATGAAAAAAATAATTTTGTCTTCAAATAAAGCGTAAAAAAAATTAACACTTGAGGACAGAAGTTGTTGAAAGGATAATAAGATTTACGCCCAAACAAAAACACGCTAAAAATAACTCTCAGATATCAGCACTTGAAAACATTTTTCCAACTTATCGCCCCGGAAATAGGATAGAGACATGTACTAGATTTATTTCCGTCCTTTCATTCCAAGAAAAAAAAATGTTTCACATTTGTCGGCTGAATCTCTGATCTTAAGATGGCACACAACATCCGGTTCTGGTTCTTGATCGATACCTTTTCTTCGATTCACTCGAGAATGAATGTCGTCCTTTTGGAATCTTTTCCACTGCTTTTTATTGTGTTTTTTTTACCCTAAAAGCCGGTGACCATCTCCACGTTTCGAAGTTATATTGTTTCCTTTTTTTCCCCTTTTTTTTCTATCCGAAAACACTTTCTTTAGAAAAGAGATTTGGAGACACCAGAACAAAAGGCTGAAGAATATGTTTCGGGAATGCCAAATGAGAACCCCGAGTGAAAGTGTAATTGCCGACTTTGGAAAAGAATTCTCATAAATTACAGATTCCCTTTTACGTTGATCGTTCAACCAATTGGATTCGAATTTTGGATTTTTAACAAGGTTGTGTTTGGCTAAAGAAATGGGTTTTTTATTGCGAAGTTTCGTGATTGTATTCCGAAATCATTTAATTAGAATTCTATACTGCTAAAATGGAATAAGACCTTTGTAGTGAAGGTGAAATTAAAATTTAGAAAGTATTTGGTGTATTAAAATATATTTATATATACATTTTTGAAATAGCTTACATTTGGTTTACTAGTATGCTGCTAGAATCCTATACTGCTAAAATGGAACAAGGCTTTTGTAATGAAAGCAAAATTAAAATTTCTAATGTGTTTTGAGAACAAAAAAAATAAATTTAAATATATATTTTTTCAATAATGTACATTTGGTACATCAATGACATTTTCCGCTTTTTTCCAGTTTTTGACATTTTCCGCTAACCTCCAAATTGTATAATAAATGTTTAAAAGGAATAACTAAATTGTATGCTTAAGACATTGAAGACGGTATCACGTTATTATTTGAAAGTGTATAGTCTAAATTCCAGTACATTTTTGTAGATATTTATTAAAAATAAAAAATATATAAAATATTTATAAATATAAAAAAAATTGCATATTAAAAATTCAAATATTCAAAAAATACTGTTTGCAAGAAGTGTGTAATATATTACGTAATGTTAGGCATCTCTAGGCTCTTAGGCTGTTTTCCTTGCTTGAAAGGGCCTTAATTGTTTCAAAAAATTGTTTTGGAATGCCATACTATTTTGTAAGACTTATATGTACAGAGCAGTATGGAAATGAGGACTTTTCCAGAGCTACGGTAGAGAATAAAGAGTAATGATTTTAGTGAGACAGAACCAGATACAATACCAGACATCCACCTCAGAAATGCAGTAGTTCTTTTCAGACCTATAACAGAACATGACTGTATGGGTGAACACTTATAAAGTATAGGTGTATATGACCATCCCTACTGTCGTCTGTGTGGCTTGGAAGAGCCTATGAATAGAAAACACATGCGATTTTGCAAGACACTCCATGGAACTGACTCTGAGATTGCAAAATATTAGCTTGCTAGAGAACTCTTGGGGCGATGACTTCGGGTTTTACTTCTTCTGCTGTGCTTTGATGTTTTTTGTTCTTTCTTTGTTGTATTTGTTTATATGTAGGTACTTCTCGCCATTGAAAAAAAAGGTTAGGTATCTCTGCAAATTGCTTGAATTTCCGTCATTCGTTTTCAAAGTGTTAAGTAAATCTTATAATAGGAAATGAAAGTTCCAATGAATTAGCGCTATTTTCGTATTCTTTAGATCTTATCAAAACAAATTAATTTTTAAAAAAGTTTCTGTTAGTTTAGATTATACACATCTTATAATTAAGGGGGATTCTTTAAACGAACTCTTAATTTGTTACACAAATATTACTAATATTAAGAAAGGATAATAAGATATTATTTATTGATGCTCAAGATTGACTGCAGCTAGTTTCATTTAAATTTCAACTATTTTACCAATGTGGAACCAGATTCAACACTAACCCCAAATAATAATTTATGATGCTCATGGAATCATTCCACATCGGATTAAACTATCCGTGCTTGAAGGTGAAGTGTTTGTTTTTCAAGGCTTTCTTTTACAAACTAAGGCTTTATAGTTAGGTTGTATATTCAGACAGTAAAGTAAATGATACAGTGTACCTGTATTAAGGGAGTGCGGTCATGCGTTATTGAGCAATAAAATCACACTCCATGAAAAGCTTCCCCACTACCTATGATAATACTTTACAGGTTCTTTAAACTAACGCAATATTACTAATAGTACACCCCACTAAACTAAGAATTGTGTTTAGAACTGAAATACATTTCTTAGTTTAGAAAAGATGTGGGTGAATCTGTTTATGTATAAAAGGATGGGGAAAATAACATAAAGGTCTCTGCGACGGTTATACATTTTAACAATTATTTAAAGTGAGGTAAAATCCACAGATGAAAAAAATTCAAATGTTTGCGTGGCAGTGTCTAATTTCATTAATATCCAACAATTTCTCGAAATTCCACAAAATGTCGTCTTTTTTTTAAATCGTTTTACAAACTAGTTGTTTATTTTTTTATTATAAGAAATGGCATTTCTTTTATCTAAATAATTCGTCATTCTGAATCCTATTTAGATAGCCATAAATATTGCCGTAGATTTATTATTATTTAAACTACTTTATTTTATTATTGTGTTTTACCTACTGAAGATCGCTTTTTAATGAGTTTTCTTCGTTAGAAATATATAGAAAATTTGATACCACTTGTGTGAATCATTTTATTTTCTGGAATGAATAATTATACTTGTTTTAAATAAATTATTCATGAAAAGCACTATTATATTTTATACAAAAGAGTGTTGATCTCAATGTTTGTAGTGAAATGCATTATTCAAGGAGATAGGCAAATATAAATATATAATTTGTTTGCGAAAAATGAAAATGTTCAATTTACAGAAAATTGGTTTCTTTTTTCAAAAGAATTTAACATTTTGCCCTTCTTAGAGGGTCTATTGGAAATTCGTAAAATATTTTTTTCTAAAATGATAACATTATTAGAAGAACAGACAACATATTTTGATCATTTCCAGTAAATATTGACATAATAGAATACTCTTTCCACAATTCTATTATTATATTACTCGTATTGTATACAGCAATACTTGTAATAGCTTTACATTTCAATTAGTATTGAAGTTTAAGAAATTAATTTTTAAAACTATGAGAGAAAATATAACTTCTGCCATTTGAAATGAATTGCTCCCAATTTTTACAATGAAATACTTTACCAAAGCAAAGTTGTGTATTGTATATATTTGAAATATATTTTTACATAAAAATAAATTTAATAAATAGAGGAATCTTTTTAATATATAAACAAATTTTACTTTATTAGAAATAAATGCATTAACCATTAATTTTCTGTGCAAACGAAATAATATGTAAACTAAATAATTTGCAGTAAATGTATAAATGCTTTCAGTAAATGTAAGCTTAGTAAATAATTAGCAAACGAACTTAAAGCAAACATAATATTAGCAAACATAATATATTGTATATAAAGTAAATGAAATAATTTGCAATGACAAAATATTAATCATTGCATCCAATTTAATTATTTATTTCCCAAAATTTTATTTTAAATCTCAATTTTCTACATTATTATGGCTTAAATGATACATTGAGTGTTGCACAATTAAGCAATCTCGATGTTCGAATTGATTCCTTGTGTATTATTAAAGGCATTGCATACCATCAATCACTCGACTGTTGTTACACTACTTTAATCATTATATTCCTCATTGTAAACGATGTTTCCATCTTCCATCACAGAGAGTGACTTAGAGAATCAATCATGATGACGAGCAAAGCTCCACGATGAACCCCAAACTCCCACAAGAATCCAATCAACTCAACGTTTACTTTATCGACGAGTTTTGCAAGAAAGCGATCCTACGGCTCCGTAATGCCCCTGTAGAGTTTTCTCTCTCGTCTGTTATCGTTTCAACGACGACACTGGGTGATAAATGTGGGCTTCCCTGCACTACAGGGTTTTACGGTCGAAATCGGTGCCGAAGGATGACCACATTGAATTTGGAAGAGGCAACGCGCTAAAATTAGAAAGGATTAATAAATTGGCAGGCTTGTGTTAGTTATCTCGAGCGCGAAATTGGTTGAATAGCTTGATTCGGTTCCGAAATAGTTCTTTCGATTAGTTAAGAGAGAAAGATTGATTCGGTATTGGGCTGGTGAAAAGGTTTAATTGAATACTGTTGCATGAAGTTGCAATGGGGCTTAATTAGTTTTTGAAAGCTATATGCGTATGTTAAATTGTAGCGGGAAAAGACTTAATGTGCGTTCTACATAAAAGTACATTAAAGTGTTTTTTAACATGTGTAAGTGTTTTTTTATTTAAAGCATCTAAATTGGTAATTACTGTCTAATTAATATTAGTCTAACTAATTCGTATAAGTTTAATTAATATTGAAGAAAATTTCGTAAAAGCTTTTTTTAATTCAAACGCTACAGTCATTGTACCTACTATAAGTTTAAGTAATTAAATAAATGTGTTGCGAAATCACTTAATTTGAATACCATGTTGCTATAACTGAACAATCCTTTTGAAATCAAGGCTAAAGATAAGAGTTAATTTAAAATGTCTAACATGTTTCAATCAGTTAGGTATTTAGTATTAGGCTAAATAAGAAGTATAAGTTTAATTAGTATTAGTCTAATTATATATTGGACAAATTTCTCGGAAGCTTTTCTTAAATCAAAGATAGTATTAGTAGCATAAAATGAGCTGAAATTACCATTCCTACTTTTGATTTGGATTAATAAAAAGGTTGTTATCACGTATAAAGAACTGAAGAGGTTGTAACACGCTCACAAACAACACCTCCCACACACACATATTTGTATAGCATATATATATATATATATAGATGCTTTTGTTGTTTCTTATCGCCCTTAGTAGACAGCAACACCTAGACCATGCTCATTTACCCTTGGCGAGTCTTGATAATGGGTAAAAAATGCAGCTTCTTTTAATCCTTTAGGGGCATCCAAAGGAAGATGTCTGATATTATGCCCCCCAGGTTATACCACGGGCACCCATTGTAGTCGCTTTTTATGAAATACACGGGCTACAGTAGAGTTATTCTAGCCCGGACCCGCACACTTATATATATATATATATATATATATATATATATATATATATATATATATATATATATATATATATATATATATATATATATATATATATATATATATATATATATATATATATATATATATATATATATTTATTTATATATTTATTTATATAATAAAAATAATTATAATTTAATTTTATTTTTGCACCAACTAATGATGAAATATAAAAAAAGAATTTTTGTCTATGTCAATAATAAAAACATTGAATTCACAAAGGCAATATTTTTATATAGCAATATACATATAAAACAATATTTTATACTTAAGAATGATAGAGTATTTATATATGTCCGAAGATAGATATAACAGTATTTATTCTTCCTAAAGAAGACATAACTTTTTATTCTATTGGAGGAACAAAGAAAAATTGTCATTTATATTTCTTACTGCTGAGCGAAAGTATAAGTAATGGACAGTGTTGGTTTGTAAAACCGTAAACCGGTGTACAGTCCTGTGCCAGAAAAGGGTAGTGACAATCGTTAGGAGATCATTGCATTTCTAGCGTTTTGGAGAAATATATATTGATGAAATTTACAATACACAAGTGTTCAAAATAATGGGGATGATAAAATTAGGGTATCTATGAAATATACGATACAGAAATATGTAAACCATAATAAAGTCAAACAGAGATTAGTAGTACAATTCAAAAAGCAAAGAAAGATTTTAAAATTCAAAAGAACTACGTAATTACTGTTGTTTGGATATTTAATATATTATTTATATGAACAAAACTCACATTACTAAGTTTTAAATAATTTTTATACACATCACTTAACATATTTTTTTCACTAGTTACTAGATCTTAACTATTAATTTGTAAATATTTTGAATTATAGTAAAAAAATATTGTTTATTATTTTTCAAAGTTAGTAAAAATTTCGTCGCACAATGGATATTGGAATTATGAATAAAATACGACAAAATAATAAATTTAAATACGTTTTGGATATTTTAATGTTTTAAGGTTATTTAAATTTTGTATTTTTATTCAAATTAGGCCTTTTTCTTTCCTATACGCTAATATCATATATGGATTTTGTTTAAAATTTATTATTCTGTTTTACTTTTGCATTAATTAAAACTAAATTTTGAAAATATTAAAAATATCTTATTTATTTTTTATCATTTATTATATTTATAGGTGAAATTTCAGAAAATTGAGCTTATTTTAATTTTAATCTTTTTTTAAATTATTCATTTTCCATACTTTCACACATTTCATATTTTATATGTCCTTCTTTAATTTAACAATGTTTTACCTTAAAATTGCTCATCAATTTGCTAGGCAACAAGCACACAGTTGTGACAGCACAGAAATAGATCAGCACAGAAATAAATGGTGGAGACGTTTAAAAATATATAATATATATATATATACATATATAAAGAAATACAATTTATTTGTATAGAATTTTTATTGATTTCCGTTTCTGCAATTTATTGAAAAATATGAATACTCTTATTTTGCTTTCTATGAAAATGATTTTTTATCTAAATATATTGTTTACATTTTTGACATGTGTTTTGAAATATTTTGTTTGTTTTTAAAATAGATAGCCATATAATGTAATTATATGTAATTTATAAAGTAAAATATGTAATTGGTATTTGTAATATATTTCAACAAGCTGCAAAGTCTTTTGCAGGTAAAATATATTATATGAATTTTAATATTTATATTTTAAGCAAATAAGGTATAGCAAGGCAAGACAAGGTTTTAATGTGTATGATAATTTTTTTTAACTAGCTAAAATTAATATACAGTCAATATATGTAAAGCATAGATTTACATAATAATGCACAGCTACTTCAGTGCAGCGCAGTAAAATTTGGAGAACTATAAATAACAAAAATAATCGTTAAGATATTCAAATACTTATTTTATATTTTAGTTTGATTTAAAATTTTATTAGACAGTAAATAAGCTTGAAATTGACCAAAGCACAATACAAGAAGTTGGAAATATGAAAAAAAAAATATTTAAATATTACTTCAAATATATTTCAGTATCTACACTTACTGACAAAAAAATTAAGAGAGAACTTGATGTAAAACAGAAGTGGAATATCAAAGTGCATTACACTCCTTGTAACGTAAAAATCTGTCTGCATTGCATCATCATCAACTAATGGGTTTTACTGTAGATTCACGCAAAAAATGGAGTACTCTTAATAACTTTCAAATTATACCACTTTTGTGAAGATCTATTCATCCTCGGAAAATTTCTCAAAAAGAATGAAAATAGGGTGCTAAGTACTTGATTGAAAAAATAATTATCATGATTAATTAATTGCTAACTAGAAATTAAAGTTACGGATTCTGAGATATTTAGCGCCAGAGGCACACTTGGCTGTTAAGTAAGCTGGTATTTCTTTCATCATTAAGTAACGTTAAATTTTTCACAAATCTGCCATTTTAAGGGAAACACAATGACTTATCATTCGAAACAACTCTTAGGAAAACGCTTTAGACCTTTTCAAATTAAATCGAAATGCATTATATTTAAATCTGGATTAATCAGATAAATAAATAAAATAGATATGCGCTTCCATTTATTATACTAATAATCTTATGCATTGCAGTAGAAACTTTTCTTTCATTTTATACTTCTTTTTGTTATAAATATAATTATTTTTAAAATATGTATACACAGAGTAAGTAAGTAATTTACTTAAGAAATTCACTGAAAATAGTTACATCACAATGATCAATTTAGGACACTAAAACATACCACAAATAAGCTATAAACAAGTGACGATAGAAAACATAACCTTTTAATGAATAATTGCTCTGCATGTGCGTGAGATATGGAAGATATCGCCGAAAACGCCCTCCAAAAGCCTGATTGCTGCTGCAGACGATTACCAACGTAATAATATTCGCAATTACGCTTTCTTGAATCAAAAAGCTATGACCGCAGTGCAGTCTATTAAAAGAGACAGCCTGAGCTTTCTACACCCTGACTACAAGCTCGTAACTTATAAATATATATATATAAATATAGACGTTGCTTCATAACGATATTAGTAGATCTTTCAGCCGCCTAGAATGTTATCAGGTACCACGTGTATGTAGATATGCTGTCAAATGTCAAATATGACTTAGACGGGAAGCATTGCTCACTCCTCGTATGGCCACGAGGAGTTGGAGGAACATTTTAGAACAGGGTATTTGGACAAATCTCGCGAAAAAACTGTCGATGAATTTAGACTTGCGATTGTCTATGACTGCTTAATGAGCCATCTATACCACATTGGCATTTCTGATAGCCTAAATTGGCCGCTGTGGGGGAAAAACGAAATCATGCATAAACTCCATAAAGCAGGATGTCCGGCATTGCGTGAGGACTCTGAAGTGAAAAGATACTGGGGCACTAGAATGTTGCTTATGAGACATTAACTTTTCTTCTCTTAGTGTGTTTTTTTTTTTTTTTTTTTTTTTTTTACTTTTTTTTTTTTTTTCATTTTCTCTTTGATTACGTAAGAGTTTGTCTTTTTCTCTTGCTATTGGAAATAAAATAAAAAAATATCTATGAAGACAGAATGTAATGTTCAATAAATATGTGCATTACATTCTGGGGAATTTTCTTCTGCATGGGTACTCACAAATGCGTAATATTTTCAACATTTAACATTACATTTTAAACTTTTCTGAGTTGTATTTGCGAAAAATATTTTTACATCTTTTCTCAACATAACTGAGAAAATAAAATATCTTATATTTATTGTAGCTGAAAACCTTAGAACATACATGTCAATTAAAATATATATTTACTGGCAGATGTATTCAGACAAACAGACAGTTATATGACACATATACATTTACTGACAGACTTTTTACTAACTTTTTGAATAAATATGCAAATTAATCAAAATCCTATGAACAAATTATTTTTTCAAGTGGTTCAAAAGTAATTAAGTATATAACATTTATAGCGCGAAAAATTGCGTATTATATTCAATTTCCATTTAACATCGTGAAAGTCAATTTTTGAATACCCTTAACAGCAAAATGTTTTACTAAATTACTATAAAACCTATTTTACATTAAATTTATAAGGCTGAATCACTTGCGCTGTAAATGTTTATTGCGTAATTGAAAAATTTCGAGTTGGCAATTAATTAACAATGTTAATTAATTTTGTTCAGCGATTCAATATTAATTAATCAACAATTTTCACCCTATGCCTGTTATACTTTGGTGATTTTAAGAGATGCCCCTTTTTCGGAGGTCTAATAATAATTATGAAAGTTATTCGATGTGTCCTAAGTTTTGGGGAAAATATATTTGTGCATCTTCAAAAGCGAGGTACTTACAAAATGAGGAAAAGATTAATGGTAGTATCGGTAAATAGCCAAATAATAATTACAAGCTAGTCAAAATGCGGTGTTACTACAATGTATTTTATATTTCTTCTAAAATATGGCATCAATCACAAAATATTTAAGGAATATCCAGAATTCTATTGAACTTCATAGATACCAGTACAAATAATGTACCGAGTACCATAATGTCCCCAACGAGATCTTGTTAAACGACAAAAGTTTTGGCGTAGGTTGCCTAACATGACATTGGCAAACTTGAAATAACCATTATTTCAAATATGAATTCAACGTTTTAGATTGTCATCGACAAATTTTAAAAGGCCATTTTAGCAAGCATATGCCAAATAAAAGTAAAAAGGTAGCCTAAGATGCCAGTAGATTAAGATATCGTTAACAGAATAATGAAACAGACTTTTCCATGTTAGAAGTTAATAACTTCTTCATGAGCCATTATGACAGGAAATGATGTAATAGAAATAAAAGAGTATTTTACAAACGTAACAGTCTTATTTGACTAAAAAAATATCCCTATTTAATAGAAATAATTCTTCCTTTAAAATTAAATTTCAAATATTCAATAATACACTTTGGTTAGATAGTTTGATAAGATTTTTTTGACAATCACTTGTTATGGAAAGATGTTCTTCACCATGAGTTAAATATTTCTTTCTTTTCGATTTAGAATCTAGACAAAAAGGCCAGCTTCTGAATTTGGCTTTAACTTTCTTTTTTTTAGGAAATTATTATCTAGAAGTATTGGAAATGTTATAAAAGAATACAACGTTAAAGAATTTTTTTAGAAGAATCTCACTTGTTTTACCTATCTACCCAATTTTCTTTTATAAACAGTCTTAAACATTTATTAATTTGTATTTAAGTAATTCAACCCTTCAAGTAGATTCTCAAACACATAATTTAAAATACATTTTAGTGTAATATTTAAATTGATAAAATTATATTTTATTGGAAAAAACTAGCAAATGGCTTGACAGACTAATCATTAGTCTATCAAGCTATTTGCTATTGCTATTGCATTAGTCACTAATGCAATAGAATCTGTAAAAGACTAAACTTTTAAATTAGCTTTATTAAAAAAAGTAAATAAAAACAAATGATTTAAACATTATGTATTAAAATAAAACAAAATATTTCCGTTTTTAAATAATTTCGTAAGGCATAAGGTATTTTTGGTATATGATATTGATTTTACTTAAATGAATGGTCATGATTTGCAATAACTTTTATTTCTCTCAATGAAGAAAATAAATAGCATATGTGGAGTTCATGAAAGTGAAATAAATCTGTCTCAATTTAAGATGACTATATTGTAAGATGTGCGGAAACCTATAAGCAAATTATAATTGAGAAATAGGCACATGGATGATAACAACAAAATGGATATGTTTGTTTGGTAAAAAAATAACCTCCAATATTCAGTGGCATATCCTCTAAAATAAAGTTCAAACAACAATATGTGAGTCTTGTTATTAACGATTATTAACTTATATAAAATCAATAGGAAGTGAGAATCATTGATCCCACATAATTGCTCAACAGGAAAATCTAGAAAATAATAGATTTCGCCGATGGGACACAAGTCCTCAGGCAAGTTAATCAATCCCTGCACTTAATTACTTTTTGATGACAATATTTTTCCGTAATAAAACTCTCTGTTGTCTGAGTTGTCGTCATGAAACTATAACCGTCTAATGACGAAACTATGATCTGCTGTTGCTCCGTTAGAGAACATATAAGCACAAGGAGGTTATATCTATGGATTTTAGTATTCTATTGTATTATATTACTCCACCTCAGTATGAATGTCTACCATGGAGGACCGATGGACAACAGATCCCAAGTTCTCTCAAACTTAAGCCCTGTCTTCTATTGCATCCTATTACATCTTTCCAAAACGCATCCTTCTTACAGGAATTTTTTTTTAGACTTGTATGCTTATCTTTATCAAGAAATAATCCAGTGATCTTTACCCTCATTATTTTATACTCTCCTTATTTTTCTTTCGTGATCGAGACTAGATATTTCATCTTCTTTCATAATAGCTTGCAATGATACAATACTTCCGTGTGCATACTATACTGAACTGATTGTTTTGTTTTTTCTCCTCTAATTTACTTTGCTATATATTTGCCATGCTTGCTATATGTTTACCGTGCTTGGCGAGTTCCCAAGAAAAGATGATCCTGGCAAATTAAGTCTAGACCAGGTTGCAGCTCTTAAATAGACAAACACATTTTTGTCCCTACATCTGACAGACATCTACTTTTAGTTTCTGAGTTCTGGGCATCTTCCTAAAAGTGAGGATCATTCAAGGGAATAGCTTTAACCGTTTAGGCCTCATATATAACTAAAACATGAATATACTTTCTCTTGTAGGGCTTCATGGTGGGCAATTTGATATGGGAGAAAAAAATACGGTTAAAGTAGTCTCTCTCAGAAAAAAAACAACAACTATACACCAAGAATGTAATTTTAAATGCATGTCTTGATACAACACATGCCAAGTTTAGAAGAATCAAATGAAAAGAAAAATTTAATATTTTCAAAATTTGTTGTTGTGTTTTCACATGGAAATAATAATTTAATTTTTGATCTCCGTTTAAAATCAAAATCGTTCACATACTGTTGACGGCGAATTAAAATCCCTACGGAAAAAAAAAAAAAAAAAGAACTCTCGTGAATTACGAATAGAACATACCAGAAAAAAAATTACTTGATTTCAATGTAAAAACAACCAACCACACAATGTACTTGTCAAGGTGTCGTGTCTGTTTTGGATTTAATATTTGTTAAAGAGCATGTAATATTTCCAGAATTAAGTGATTAACGTTTTGATACATTGCTAATAATAATAAAATTATCGAGAAATTTTACATAAATATCCCATTTTAAAATCCTGGTGATTGAGTTCAAATGGGGTTGAGGATCTTGCATGAACAGCACATATCTTTGGCTTACACTTTTGAGAGACAGGCGGTACACCTAGTTTACGGATGTATCATTTGACTGTCACTCTTCCTACTTGAGGATGCTTAGGTATATTCCTTGGCATATCATTAAGCTTGAGGCATTTTATAAGACCTTATTAGCATCATTGCGGAACTATTTTTTCTCTTATAAGAAATCTCAATGAGTGCGTTTTATCAGATCCTGATTTAATTTTTCTCCAGTTCATAGTTCTCCCTCATATTTTTTACTTCACCACAATCCGAATCACACACCAAAATCCCAATGAGTGGTGTTTTATCAGATCCTGATTTAATTTTTCCATCCAGTTCATAGTTCTCTCTCATATTTTTTACTTCACCACAGGGAAGCTCCTCTTACAATTTTTTTCCCAATGGTATCAATGTAAAAGATTAAAAGAATCGAAGCTGGAATGGAACATGGAAATTGTACATTTATTATTTTCTCCACACCATGAATTTAAATTATGTTACCTTTCAAAATTTAAATAGATCTAGGAGCAATTAGCAATAAAACTAAAAATGAAAAAATATTTTCATTCCCTAATTAAAACTATCACATATATCTCATTTTTATCTGCATCGATTTTTTTTTCTTTTTTCCTTATCTGAGTTAAACTACATAATATCTGAATTTCTACTTCGTTGTCCTTTCTATACTCCACTTCTTGGTTAAAAATCGAATTGAATTACTGGATGAATTTATTCTACCAGGTGTTACAGAAGTAAAAAGAATTTATATAAAAGGTTTTTGAGCTCATTAAAATAATAAAATTGCAAAATCCCATGGTTTCATTCTTCTGAAAAAATTTAAATCAGGTTATCTGAATTGCCCCATATGACCATACGTACAACACGAGTTTGCTTTTTTAAATATCAAAATACAATTATTCAAAAATGTTTTAGAGGTCAAACAACTTGTTCAATCTTTACTTACTTAGATAAGCAGACAAATTTCAAAGCAAAATCAAAGTGTGGAAAATGTCAGCAATCGCAATTATCTAACCGAAAGACTTGAATGAGACGGTAGTTTAAAAGAATTAACATAACAATCCGTTCACGCTATTCTGAAGCAGAACATCTGAACCGACTGTTTCCTGTATTAAATTCCTACAAATGATGTGATATTTCGAGTAGCATGTTCTGTTTTGATCATAACATAAATCGCTTACAATTTCAATAACTTCACCAGTTTTCTCCTGCAAACCCCAAGTATACAGACATCATGGCATCGTATCCCTGCAACATTGTCATCATTTAAAGTTGTTTTTCTTTGAAAGCTCTCTCTGCAGTTAAATTCAATTTAATCCTAAAAAGTAATTAATTCTTAATTTTTTAAGCTTGTGACATTTTCTTTTTGCTATAAAGCAGCTGACAAATACTTAGACAATTGCTTTTGATGCCTTAAGGCAAACGCTGCACAGACGTTACTCACATAGCACTACCCAGGAGGTGCGTGTAGCTGGAAGATAAGCTATGGACGCAGAGTAACAATACCACCGCAACGCTCTACGATCATGTGAAGACCGAGACCTACGGATTAAAGTGGATTCTGAACCACCACAAACATCCATGGCACCACTAGAACTCGAAACGTGTGGTACCAAGCACCAGAGAGCTAGTCACTCGGCAACCAGGAGTCGAATAAAGTACCTACTACTATAAAGACACTTTTTACCACTCCACTACGGATTGAACCCTTCTAGGAACTGCACCTACAAGGTTCGTTCGCACTCCTAAAGTCAAATAAGCATAGTTCGCCAGTTTATAAATTTTTAATGCCCATTGCTGGAGAAATTAATTAATTAATTGTAAGTTTTGAAAACATTTATTAAATTTAAATGTACCAACCGACCAGGTTGTTGCTGGTCCTTGACTGAATAGTAATGATATTGCGGAGTCATGACAACGAATAGTAATAATGTCGGAACTACACTCATGTCCATAAATTAAGGATAATGAAGTTCAGGCAAAGAATGAGACAGAAGCAAAACAAATTTGACTTATTTGTAAAATCTATTTATTAAACAAAAGGTAAAGAGCAAAAAAGATGCTATATGTTTGACATAATTAATAAAAATTGCGATTTTACTCCCTGGAGGAAATTTCAAAAAACTATTTACTAAAAATTCTGTAAATAGTTATATTTTTTGTAAATTACTTCTATTTACAAAAAACAGTACAGCATGGTTAGTATGATGGTTAATATGGAGTATGTCTCGCGGAAGATGCCATACAGGCCTTACTATGCCTAGGCATACTGAGTATCAAATTATCAATCTGATATTGGGGAATATTACACCACTCATCAAGCAATGCCCTCCGAAGTTCCGGTTGACAGGTGGGAGGGGGTTGACAGGCTACAATTCGTCGGCCAAGCATATTCAACACATGCTCTATTGGATTCAAGTCCGGTGAGAATGCTGACCAATCCATACGGGTGATATCCTCCAATTGAAGGCATTCGTACAAACGTACATGTTCTTCCAGAATGACATCCCGATAGATGTGGCCTGTCATCGTTATACTCTGAACATGCAGGTCAGTTCTGGAACTAAGAATAAGTCCTCCCCAAACCAGCCATCCTGCACCATCGCAACGGTGTCGCTCAATGTTGTTCTCCTGGTGGTAACGGGTACCTGGCACTCTCCATATGAAACTCCAGCGAGAATCAGACTAAAAACTAAACCTGGACTCATCACTGCTGCGGTGTCCGCAATGCATGCTCTCTACTCCAGGTTAATCGCAGGCAACAGTGAGATGCTGTAAGTGGAACACATCTGACAGGTCTAAGAGCATATAGACCAATGAGCCCTAAGCGTCTGTACACGGTCTGCCTTGAAACTGTCGTACCGGTAGCTGAAGAGAGCTGACGAGACAGGTCTGATGCTGTGCTCCGTCTGTTTCTTTTGGCAGTAACTGCTAAATACCGGTCCTCATTCGGCGTTGTAACTCGGGGGCGACCTGTGCTGTAACATCTACTCACATTACCATCATCTTGGAATCGTTGCCAAAGCCTGGAGATGACACTCTGGATGATTCCTAGTTCCTCGGATACTTCCGGCTGGGTACGTCCACATTCCAATCGTCCGATAATTCTACCACGTAAAAAATCATACAAATGCTTCCTTTGGGCCATAACTATGCGGTTATTGCACTGAAAGGCTTTTAAAGCATTTGTGAACAATTTTACTTCTTTGCCGCCATTCCTTATATACCCCTCTCTTACACTGTCGTCATTGTGACGTACTATCCGCGTCATCTGGTGGTTTCCTGTAATTTGTATATTCTTCTTCAAGATGTGTGTGATAATTCTACAGGTGGAATTTTTATTTTAGAGTTCAATTTCTGTGTGATTCTGAATTATCCTTAAATTATGGACATGAGTGTATATATAGAGAGAGAGGTAGACAGATATAGAATAAACAATATTTTATGAAACATATTTTTAAATTTAAGCTAATGGACAAAAATATAATGGAGACAATTTAAGAAAAGCCGACAAAAATCGAAATCTTCTTAAGTATTTATTTTAACGCTACTATTTTTGAAGGATGGCTAATCTAACAGGAAAACATTTGTCATACCAGGAATGTTACTAATATATAACAGATTCAGTGGGAAACAGGGTACCTACTACAATGGCACAGCACATTAAGTATATTACAGAACATTGCTACATTACCAGCTACATTAAGAATTGAAAATTGTTAGGAAGTGCGTCCGCAGAGTTCTTGCGAAATGAACATATTTTACCAGTTTATAAATTTCTCCCGTCTATTCCTGGCGAAAAGTAACAGTTCTAAAATATAATATTTTCCCAATGATTTTTTTGTTGTCATCACGAAAGAATTAAAGTTCGTCTATTACGTCTGATTTGGAAAATTCTGGACATTTTCTATCAGGTGAGGAAACATAAAAATGCTAATAGTTCTTATGTGGCTGGATAAAAATATATTTTCCATTATACAATTATGTCTATAGAATGTGAAAAATGGAAATAATTTTTGTTAGTTTGAAAATTGTGAAGAATTTGTATTAATCATAATATTTATTCTGATAATAGTTGCTATTCATTAGTAGTATTTAAGGAAAGAAAATATTCAGAAATCTTCTAAAATAATATACGGTAACTATATAAATTTGAAAACGGATCCAAGTAATGAAATTTAAAATTATTTCAATTAATAATCATTAAAACAAACTTGGTGAACTGGTGAATCGACCTCATCTCCATCGTTGCTTGGCACTTCATGGCAGGTCCGAGATGGCGAGATACTGGTAAGCTAGAAAACTCTTGATACAATGATTTCGGTCTACTTTGTTGAACTCCTGTGTGTGTTCCTCTATTTTGTGTTTTTTCTCATTTTTATATTTCTTTACCATTGGAAATAAAAAAGTTAATAATTTAAAGAAATTGTATCATTCAATAATCATAAATAAACCTGATATATCTTTTAGATGGACAGAAAATACAATATGTGCGTTATTTTGCATATGTTTTTATTGTTATTTCTTATCCGACTTGGTCGGCAGTAGCATCTAGACCATTTTCAGAAACCCACGAGTACTCATGGAAGGAAGCAGTGCTTACGGAAGGACCTTTAGGGGTAACTACCCCATTTGCTTATCATATTGCAGAAAACCTGGAAAATTTCGACCAGGAAGTCCGACAACAGAGGCAAAATGATGAACATCACAAACGTTTTATCGCACATATTTTTTAGCATTCATTATTCAGAAAAGGAAAAAGTATCACTCGATTATTTCTTTTATTATTTAAAGTAGATGTGAAAATTCGGAACACTTTTTTAAGACATGACAAAAATAATTTTATTACCAAATAAAACGTAAAAAAAATTAACACTTGAAGACAAAAGTTGTTGAAAGGATAATAAGATTTATGCTAAGGAAAAAAAAAAAAAACGTTAAAAATAACTCTCAGATATCAGCACTTGAAGAACATTTTTCCAACTTATCGTCTCGGAAATAGGATACAGACATGTACTAGATTTATTTCCGTCCTTTCATTCCAAGAAGAAAAAAATATTTCACATTTGTCGGCTGAATCTCTGATCTTAAGATGGCACACAACATCCGGTTCTGTTTCTTGATCGATATATTTTCTTCGATTCACTCGAGAACGAATGTCGTCCTTTTGGAATCTTTCCCACTGCTTTTTATTGTGTCTTTTTTACCCTAAAAGCCGGTGACCATCTCCACGTTTCGAAGTTATATTGTTTTCTTTTTGTTTCCATCCTTTTTTTTTTCCGAAAAAACTTATTTAGAAAAGAGATTTGGAGAGACCGGCACAAAAGGGCTGAAGAATATGTTTCGGGAATGCCAAATGAGAACTCCCGAGTGAATGTGTAATTGCCGACTTTGGAAGAGAGTTCTCATAAATTACGGATTCCCTTTTACGTTGATCGTTCAACAGATTGGATTCGAATTTTGGATTTTTAACTAGATTGTGTTTGGCTAAACAAATAGTTTTTTTTATTGCGAAGTTTTGTGACTGTATTCCGAAAACAGTTAATTAGAATCCTATACTGATAAAATTAAACAAGCCTTTTGTAGTGAAGGTGAAATTAAAATTTAGAAAGTATTTTGAGAACTAAATAAATACATTTAGATAGACATTTTCAAAATAGCTTACATTTGGTTTACTAGTATGCTTCTAGGTTTGTTGACATCACACGCTAACTTCCAAATTGTGTGTTAAATCTTTAAACAAATAAATTTTATGCTTAACATATTGAAGGTGGTATCATATTGGTATGGGAAGGTATATAGCCTAAATTTCAAAATATTTTAAAAATATTTATAAAAATAAAAAATTATAAAAAAAGAAAAATATTAAAAAAATTCTGTTTGCAAAAAGTGTTTAATATAATCCGTAATGTTAGTCTTCTCTAGGTTCTTATACTATTCTATCTCTTAGGCTGAGATCCTTGCTCGAAAAAACATTAAATTATTTCAACTAAATTGCTTAGAATGTATTACTATTCTGTAAAACTATATATAAAAATTATGAAAATGAGGATTTTTTCAGAGCTACGTGTCTGGTTTGTCGATCTACTGTCACTTTGTGCTAATGAGAGCTAAACAGACTGGTACCTATAGTTTAAAATGGATTCCGAAACACTCATGCCATTGTTAGATTCGAACCTGAAGCTTGTAGTACCAAAGGCCAGAGCTCTAGCCACTTGGTCTTCAGGCCGCCGGAACTACGGCAGAGAAAAAGAGTAGGAATTGGAGTGAGATAGGACTAGATACCATACTAGACAAGCTTCGCCGAAATGCAGTAGCTCTTTTCAAACTAACAACAGGCTATGACTGTGTGGGGGAACACTTATACCATATAGGTGTATATGACCATCCCTACCATCCCTTTGTGGCTTGAAAGAGACTATGAGTCGAAAACATTTGCAATGTTGCAATACACTCCATGGAACTGAGTCCCAGATAGCAAGATATTGGCGCGCCAGAGAGCTCTTGAAAGATTACTTCGGTCTTTACTTCTTCCACTGTTTTCTTCATGCTTTTTGTTCTTTTTTTGTTGTATTTGTTTATATGTAGGTATTTTCCGCCATTGAAAATAAAAAAATAAATTAGGCATATTTGCAAATTAGGCAATTATCTGCTTTTATTTATTTTATTTATTATCTGCAATTAGTTCCGTCATCCTTTTTCAAGATGTTAAGAAAATAGTTATGTAAATGATTTAGTAAATCTTATATATTAGTAATAAACAAACTAAAATTCCAATGATAGAGAAAAAGTAACGATATTTTTGTAATAATTAGAGTTTATAAAAATAAATTATTTTTTAAGAGGGCTCCTGCTAGTTTAATTATACACATCTTATTTTGGGTTTTTTAAACAAACTCTTAATTTGTCAGACAAATATTATTAAAGTAATGAAAGGCATTGCATATATTGAGGTTCAAGATTGACTGCAGCTAGTTTCCTTTAAATGTTCAGCTATTTGTCCCATGTGGAACCAGTTTTAACACTAACTACAAATAATAATTTATGGTGCTCATGGAACCATTCCACATAAACACAAACTCTCCGTGCAGGAAGGTGAATGTTCGTCTTTCAGGGTATTCTTTAACAGACTAAGATGTGATAGTTAGGTTGCAGATCCATACAATAAAGTAAATGATACAGTGTACTTGCATTGAGGGAGTGCGATCATGCGTTATTGAGCAATAAAATCACACCCCATGAAAAGTTTTCCCACCACACATGATAAACTTTAGAGGTTCTTTAAAGTATCGAAATAGTACTAATAGTACACCACACTACACCAAAGATTGTGTTTAGAACTGAAATACTTTTCTTAGTTTAGAAAAGATAGAGTCTAATTTCATTAATATTCAACAATTTCTCAAAAATCCACAATATGCCTTTTTTTTTTAATCGTTTTATAAGCTAGCTGTTTATTTTTTATTATAAGAAACAGCATTTCTTTTATCCAAATAACTCGATGACAAAACATCTTTCTGAATCCCATCACTGTATTTTCGGCAGGATATAGATCGTTTTTTTTTCCCTTCCATTTTACAAAGTATTAAACATTTTATGGAAGGCCCTTTTCAAAAACTGTTTGAATTTAGATAGCTATATGTATTAGACTTTTGACGTATTATTATTTAAACTACTGTATCTTATTATTGTGTATTTTACTTACTGAAGACCAGTTTTTAAAGTTTTCTTCGTTAGAAATATATAAAAAATTTGGTATCACTTGTTTGATTCATTTTATTTTCAGGAATGATTAATTATATTTGTTTTAAATAAATTATTCATTAAAAGTTCTATTATATTTTATACAAAAGAATATTGATTTCAATAATTTCAGTGAAAGGTATTATTCAATGAGATAGCCAATTATAAATATACAATTTGTTCACGTAAAAATGAATATGTTCAATTTACATAAAATTGGTTTCTTTTTTCAAAAGTGTTTAACATTTTACCATTCTTAGAGGACGCGTTGGAAAGTCATAAATTATTTATTTTCTAAAATGATATTATTATTACAAGAACATACAACATGTTTTGATCATTTCCAGTAAATACTAACATCATAGAACTCTTTACACAATTTTATTAATGCGTTACTCGTATTGCATACTATATTACTTGTAACAGCTTTACGTTTTAATTAGTATCCACGTTTAAGTAATTAATTTTTAAAACTATGAGAGAAAAGGTAACTTTTGCCATTTGAAATTAATTGCTCTAAATTTTTAAAGTGAAATACTTTACCAAAGCGAAGTTGTGTATTGTATATATTTGAAATATATTTTTACTTTCACGAAACTCAATGAATAAAGCAATTGGTTCCCTGTATACAAATTGTTTATTATTATATTAGGAATATATGCATTGATTGATAACCGAGAATGAAATTCTTATACGTAAACGAAATAATTTGCAATAACAAAATATCTGAATTGACAATATATTTGAAATATATTTTTACTTAAACAAAACTCTATGAATGCAAAACATTTTTTAATATATAAAAATTGCTTACTTTATTAGAAATATATGCATTAATAGATAACCGGATATGAAATTCAAATGCGAAGAAGAAAAAAATTGCGATGACAAAATATCTATCATTGTATCCAACTTAATTCTTTATTTCCCAAAAATTTTATTTCAAATTAAAATGTCCTACGTTATTATAACTTAAATGATACATTGAGTATTGTACAATTTAGCCATCTTGACGTCGAAATCAATTCCTTCTGTGTTAAAGATATTGTATACCATCAATCCCTCAACTGTTTGTTACACTACTTTAATCATTATATTCCTCATTGGAAAATAATGATTAAAATAGTATATTTATATATTCCTTATATTTCTTTAACCCTTTATAAGGCGGTGGTAAATATATTACCACCACGCTATTGGATTCCCAGCACCAGGTGGTGAATTATTTACTATCGCCCCTTAGCAGGAACCGACCTTCGGAATCAGCGTTTCACGTTTCAACCGGTAGATCGCAGTTGGGGGCCTCGTAAACTGCTAAATTTCCTCTTTTTGTCAGTTTTCGAGCAAAATGACGAAGATATGCACGTGTTTTTTTCTATCTCCCAGTATAATTATGAATAAAAATACGTTAGAAGTTATGTAATGGTATTTTGAGTATCCTCAAGATATAATAGCTAGATTTCATTATGTATTTTGAAAATCAATGCTAAATATTTTTATTTGTACGCATTTATAATTGGTGGTAACATATTTGCCACTGCCTGCTTAGCGATTTTAGAGGTGGTAAATAATTTACCACTGCCTGGTTTGCAACTGATTTATTCGTTTTTAGGAATGCATTTCGCTTGGCTTAGTACTTGATTTATATGTTTATATATATATATATTACACCATTTATTTAAAAAATTTATTATTACTAATATTATTGAGCATACTTTAGCGATTTTTTTTGGATTACATAAATAGTTAGATATTTACAGCTAATAATTCGAAATGGAATGTAATAAAAGTAATATTTTTATAAGATTTTTCAAGAGATTTTTAAAAAAAGAAAGTAACTCAATGTATTGAATAATAGTTTAGATAGAAGCATCGAAAAAAAAGTCTTAACCGCCGAATAAGCTGTCCACCATGAAACAAGATATATTAGGAAAGCCTATAAAAAGAGGATATAAGATTTGGGTTAGGTCAGATGCATCCAGTGGGTTTCTGTATCAATTTGAGGTTTATACAGGGAAAAAAGACGATGGTGCCATTTTGGAAGAATTGAGATATAGAGTTATAACAAATCTTACCAACGATTTGCACCCTACTTCTCCTCTTTTGGTGCTTTTTGATAATGTTTTCATGTTTTCATTTCAGTTCTATTGGTGGAAACATTGTTTTCCAAAAACATATACGCCATTGGTACCATCAGAATTGATAAAAAATTCCTTCCTGAACTCATGAGGAAAAAATTAAAATTACCAAAAAATATGAATCGCTGATGTTATCATGTAGAGACACTGTTGCAGTGCAATGCCTAAGTTTGTTATTCTTCTTTCTACAGCCCATAACATGAATGAAATGCCATAAGTAAGTGGAACCCAGAAATATGGCTCTAAAAAGAAAATTGTTTACCCAAAAGCAATTGAGATTATACAAGAACTATGGGAGGAGTGGATAAATTTAACCACTTGAAATCTTCATATAGCTCAAGTAGAAAATCAAAGAAGTGGTGACATAGGTTATTTTACTTTCTTTTATGTGCTGGTTTAGTGAATTTATATATATTGTTCGTGAATAATTATAACATAGCTAAAAATTCGCATCTAGAAGTTAGGTTAAGAATAGCTCGTTGGGTAATAGGAGGATTTAGCAGTAAAAATCGAAAGTTGCAATCAAGTTGGGTTGCAACGAAGAAGGAAATTGGCATTCCACAGGAACCCAGAACAACTAATGTTCAAATACACATGCCAGAAAAAGGGCAAGCATACAAAAGGTGCAAACATTGTAGCATCAAAACTAACCAGAAACGGACAAAAGTGTTATGTTGAACATGTGATGTTCCCTTGTGTGCAACTCCTTGTTTTATGTTCTTTCACTAGAATAATTAAAAATAATACATTTGGTAATTTACATAGTATTGGGTTTTTCTACCACTTATTTCATGTGTAATTAATATATTTTTAGTTTAGAAATAATTAGTAATAAATAGTTTTACAAAATGCATATTTATTTGTGAAATTATTTATATTTCATATTTCTTCTATTGAGTAAATCAGTAAAATGTCATTGCTCGTATAGGGCGGTGATAAATATGTTACCACCCCTGTTATAAATAACAGCCAAAACAACAAAATTAAAAAAATACTTTTTTTGGTCATAAATGAGCTTCTTTTCTCTAATTGGAGCGTAAAATGTAAATTTTGAAAGAAAACGGCTTGTGCCCGTTAAAGGGTTAATCATTACATTACTCACAACTTTATTGTTGCACACTGTATTACTTGTAATAGTTTTACATTTTAATTACTGTGAAAGCTTAAGTAATTAATTTTTGAAACCATGAGAGAGAAAACACTTTTACAATTTGCAATTAATTGCCTTAAATTCCCTAAAGCAAAATATATATATATATATATGCGTAAGCGAAATAATTTTCAATGACAAAATATTAATCTTTGTATTTAAATATTTAGTTATTTATTTTCCGAAATTTTATTAAGTCGCAATGTCCTACGTTATTATGCACTTAAATGATACACTGAGTATTGCACAATTCAGCAATCTCGATGTTCGAATTAATTCCTTGTGTATTATTAAAGGCATTGCACACCACCAATCACTCAACTGTTTGTTACACTACTTTAATCATTATATTTCGTCATTGGAAACGATGTTTCCATCTTCCATCACAGAAAGTGACTTAGAGAATCAATCATGATGGCGAGCAAAGCTCCACGATGAACCCCAAACTCCCACAAGAATCCAATCAACGCAACGTTTACTTTATCGACGAGTTTTGCAGGAAAGCGATCCTACGGCTCCGTAATGCCCCTGTAGAGTTTTCCCTCTCGTCTGTTATCGTTTCAATGACGACACTGGGTGATAAATGTGGGCTTCCCCGCACTACAGAGTTTTACGGTCGAAACCCATGCAAAATGACGACCAGATTGAATTTTGAAGAGGCAGCGCGCTAAAATTAGAAATGATTAATACGTTGGCAGGCTTGTGTTAGTTATCTCGAGCGCGAAATTGGATGAATAGCTTGATTCGGTTCCGAAATAATTCTTTCGCTTAGTTAAGAGAGAAAGACTGAGTCAGTACTGGGAGGGTGGAAAGATTTAATTGAATACTTTTGCAAGAAGCTTCAATGGGGCTTAAGTAGTTTTTGAAAGCTATATTCGTACGTTAAATTGTAGCGGGAAAAGACGCTCTGCATGACGCTGTGCGTTCTGCATAAAACTACATTAGATAAGGATTTTTTAACACTTGGGGCTATTTAAAGTGTTAACATTAGTCTAACTAATTCGGATTAGTCAAATTAATATAGAAAATTTGGCAAAATCTTCTTTTAATTCCAACGCTAAAATTATTGTACCTACTATGAGTTTAATTTGTCAATTGATGGTGTTGCGAAATCATTATTTAGAATGCTATGTTGCTAAAATTGAACAATCCTTTTGTAATTAAAGCAAAATCATCTTAAGGATAAGGGTTAATTTAAAGTGTCTAATTTGTTTTAATTGGTTATGTATTTACTATTAGGCTAATTAAGTAGTTTAAGTTTAATTAGTATCAGTATAATTATATACTGGCAAAAAGTAGTTGAAAGCTTTTCTTAAATCTGACGCAAAAATTAGTAATATAAATGGAGTTGAGATTACCATACCTAACTTTGGTTTGGATTAATAAAATGATTGTTAAATGTTTTAAACACACTTACGAAAATACACGCCCACACAAACAACACTCCACACACACACACACACACACACATATATATATGTCTGTTGTTGTTTCTTATCCCACTTAATCGACATCAACATCTGGATCAAATCCATTTACCCGTGATAATTCTTGATAAAGGGTAAAAATTGCAGCTTCTTTTAGTCCTTCTCCTTCAGTCACAAAAGCATGAGGCACCCAAAGGGAGAAATATAACTAACATCTCGCCAACCCGGTTATACTGGTTATACCCCAGGCACTGGGTACCCACTTTAGTCGCCTTTTACTACATGTATGGGCTATAGTGTAGCTATTCTAACCCGGATCCACACAGGCACACACACACATATATATATAAATATATTTATATACATATATATATATATATAAATATATTTATATACATATATA
>BPLQ01014048.1:40347-53848 GCA_021605075.1 Caerostris darwini
AATATAAATGTAATAATAAAATATTGAATTTATAACAGCAGTATTTGTTTTTACTTAAACATTATAAATGGAGTGTTTATACATGTCCGAAGATAGAAATAACGCAATTTATTCTTTGCGAAAGAAGACAGGAGTTTCATTCTACCCAATAAACAAAGAAAAAATTGGCATATATATTTTTTTTTCGTTGAGCAACAGTATAAATAATTGACAGTATTGTTTCTTAAAACAGAAAACCGGTATACAGTCCTGTGCCAAAAAATGTTAGTGACAATCGTTAAAAGATCATTGCATTTTGTAGCTTTCTTGAGAAATAAATATTACTGGAATTTACAATACATATGTGTTTAAAGTAATGGTGGTGATAAAAATCTAGTATCTATTACATCGACGATACAGAAATATTTGAGCAACAATAAAATACAAACAGAGATCAGTAGTATTATTCAAAAAGTAACGGACGATGTTAAAATTCAAAAGGTCTACATAATTATTGTCATTTGAATAATGTAATAAATAAAACACACAATACTGAATTTTAAATAATTCTGTATACAAGTTTTTTTTTCTTGTTAAGTTACTAGATCTTAATGATTAATTTGAAAATATTTTAAAATATATTAAAAAATATTATTTATAATATTCAAAATTTAGTTACTCAAATGATATTAAAATTCTGATTAAAAATGGCAAAAGAATACTTTTAAATACGTATTGGATATTCTATTAAGTTCATTCAAATAATATTTTTTATTCAAATTATGTCTATTTTTCCAATAATCTATTGTCACCTTTGGATATTATTGATATCGTATTATTCTGTTTTATTTCATCATTAATTAAAATAAATTTCGAAACTGTTAAAAATACACTATTTATTGTCTATCGCCCGTTTTATTTTTTCATATTTATTGATTTTGAGCTTACTTTATATCTTTATAAATTTGTTTTTCAATCACTTATTTTCGATACTTTCACACATTTCATATTATATATATTCTTCTTTTATTATTTTTTAACAGGTCCTTACATAAAAAATGCACTTCAATTTCTATGCAACTAGCACAAAGCTGTGGCAAAATATATTTCAACACAGAAATAGGTGGTGGAGAAGTTTAAAAAAACTATTAGGATATAACACTTTGTACAGAATTTTTATTAAATATTTCCAAAATTTATTGAAATATATTAAGTTGCAAAAGTCAATTTTTTAAAACTCTTAACAGCAAAATGTTTTACTAAATTACTTTAAAACTTATTCTACATTAAATTCATAAGGTTGGATCCCTTACGCTGTAACTGTTTATTGCGTAATTGAAAAGCTTCGAGTTGGTATTAATTAACCATGTTAATTAATTTTGTTAATCAATTATTTGCCACCCTATGTCAGTTCCTCTGTGGACATCCCTTTTTTAGGAGATCTATTGATAATTAGGAAATTTATTAGATGTGTCCTATTTTATGCGGAAAGTGTAACTGTACATCTTGAAAACCGGGATCCATACAAAATGATGAAAAGATTATTGACAGCTTCGGAAAAAAGCCAAATAATAATTACAAGCTAGTCAAAATCTGGTGCTGCTGCCAAGCATTTTAAGTGATATTTCGTCTAAAATATGGCATCAATCACAAAAAAATTTAATGTGTAATCCAGAATTCCATTAAACCTCAGAGATACCACTGCAAACATTGTGCAACATACGATACTGTCACTAACGAGATGTTGTTAAACGATAAAATGTTTGGCGTAGGTTGCTTAACAGGGTAATGGTAAACTTGAAATAACTGTTATTTAAAATAAGAATTCAGACTGACATCGCGAATTAGACTGACATCGTGAAATTCTAAAAGACCATATTAGCACGCCTATGCCAAAAAGTAAAAGTTAGGTTAAGATGTCCAGCAGACTAAGATATCGTTAACAGAATGATGAATCAAACTTTTTTTATATTTGAAGTTAATAACTTCTTCATGAGACATTATGACAGGAAGTGATTTAATAGAAATAAATGGTATTTTACAAACATAGCGCTGTTTTTTGATTAAAAATTCTCTATTTAAACATAAATAGTTTTTCATTTAAAATTAGATTCCAAATGTTCAATGATATGCTTTGGTTAGATATTTTTGATAAGATTTCTTTGACAATCACTTGTTATGGAAAGATATTCTTCACCATGAGTTCGATATTTATTTCTTTTCCATTCGGGTTCTAGGCAAAAGGTCCAGCTTCTGTTTTTTGCTTTTCCTTTCTTTTTTTTAGGAAAGTATTATCTAGAAGTATTGAAAATGTTATAAAAGAGTACAATGTTAAAGAATTATTTTAGAAAGAAGAATTTCAATTGTTCTATCAATCTAACCAATTTTCTTTTATGAAACTCCTTAAATATTTATTGATTTGTACTTAAATAATTAAACATTCAAGTAGTTTCTCAAACATATAATTTAAAATACATTTTAGTGTAATATTTATATTGATAAAATTATGTTTTCTTGAAGAAAAATAGCAAATAGCGTGATAGACTAATGGCACAGAATCCAAAAAAATAAATTTTTTAGAGATTTAAAAAAATACAAAAAAATTAATAAAAGTACGATTTAAGCATTATATGTAAAATAAAACAAAATATTTCTGCTTTATAAATAGTTGCATTTTAAATATACTCAGTAGTAAATTAAGTCATTAAGGTATTTTCGGTGTAAGGCATATATTTTATTTAAAGGAAAAAGTTATGAGTTGCAATAACGCTAGGGATGGGGTAAGATCTCCCATCCCACCCCATATTGAAATATGGGGTGGGATCATCGCATCCAAATATAAGGAAGTATATGCAACAATATGCGAGGCTTATTACTAAAGATTATTAATTATAATGCGGTGTATAAAATCAATAGAAAGTGAGAATCTCACACAACTGCTCAACAGGAACATCATGAAGACTATTGAAGAATATAACAGATTTCTCCATGGGACCCGCGTCCTCTGGCATGTTGATCAAACCATGCATTTAATTGCTTTTCTGCTGACGACATTTCTCCATGATAGAATTCTCTGTTGACTTGAGTTGTCGCAATGGGAGATGGAACTATGACCTGCTGCTCCTCCATTAGAGAACATATCAGCGCAAGGGTGTTATATCTATAGATTTTATCAATATCTCAGTATGAATGTCTTTCATGGATGTTCGATGGATAACAGATTCAAAGTTCTCTCAAACTTAAGCCTTGTCTTCTATTGCATTATATTGTGTGTTTCCAAAATGCGTCCTTCATAGAGGAATATCTTTTTTTAGACGTGTAGGATTATCTTGATCAAAAAGTAATCCAGTGATCTTTACCCTCATTATTTCGTACTCTCTTTATTTTCATTTCGTGCATAGGTATTTCCTCTTTTTTCATAATAGCTTGAAACGACATAATATTTCAGTGTGTATTATATACTGGATACATTTTTTTGCTTTTTCCTCCTCTATTTACTTTATTTTTGTCACTTTTCTTAATGCTTTCGATATAACTTGTTTGTATCGTACTATTGATATCAGTGGCCGTGCTTGGCGAGTTTCCAAGAAAAGAGGATCCTGGTGATTAAGTATAGACCGCGTTGCAGCTCTTGAATTGATAAACATATTTTATTGTCTGCATCTGACAAACGGATATACATTTAATTTCTGAGTGTATTAATCGGCCACGATGGGTTGTTTCTGAGCATCTCCCTAAAAGTGAGGGACATTCGCGGGAAGGATTTTGACCATATAAGCCTCATATAAAACTAAAATATGAATATGCTTTCTCTTATAGGGTTGTATGGTGGGTGATTAGATCTTGGAGAAAAAAATATGGCTAAGGTATTCTCTCTCTGAGAACAAATATGCAACAAGAAGGAAATTTTAAATTCATTGATAGGTACAACGGAAGGTGTTTTGCTGAATTTTTTTTTTTATTCCTAGTAAAGAGGAATCTAATAAAAAGAAAAATTAAGGAAAATTCAATATTTTCAAAGTTTCTTGTACTTTCATGTGGAAATAATAATTTAACTTTTGATCTCCTTTTAAGAGCAAAACAGCTCACATTCTGTCGACGGAGATTTGAATTTCATACAGCAAAAAAAGGCCTGGTGAATTATTAATAGAAACTACCATCTAAGACAAAAAAAAAAATATTAGCAGCAATCTATTGGATTTAATATAAAAAAACGCCCACACAATGTGCTTATCAATGTGTCATGTCAGTATTTGATTTAATATATGTTAAAGAACATTAAATATTTCTAGGATTAAAAGGTTAAACTGAAAATATTCATCCGAATGATCCGATTTTAAAATCCTAGTGATTGAAATCAGATGAGGTTGAGATTCTTGCATGCGCAACACATTTCTTTGACTTACACTTTTGATAAACATGTAGAGCACCTAGATTACTGACGTATCAATTGACTGGGAATTACTAATTTTTTGTAATTGAAGGAGGCCTTGAATTCAAGCAATATGTATTTTATTTCTGATCTCGCTTTGGGTGAGACCTTTTAAAAAATATGACCTTATTAACATCATTGCTGAAATCTTCTTTCTCGTGTGAAATCTAGATGAGTGGTGCTTTATCAGATCCGCATTATAATTTTCTATCCACTTAATAATTCTCTTTCAAAATATTTGGTTCGTGATGAAGATTGTATTTCACCGCAGTGAAACAATCGTTACATTTTGTTTTCCTATGACACGTGTAAAAGAAAAAAAAGAAACGAAGTTTCATATAGGATGAAAATTGTACGTTTATTATTTGCTCCAAACAGTGAATTTAAACTATGGAGTCTTTCGAAATTTAAGTAAATCTACAAGCAATTGGCAATAAAACGTAAACTGAAATAATGCCTTTTCATTCCAAAATAAAAACTACCACATATTTCTCCTTTTTATCTGCACCGAATTTTCTCGATTTACTCATAGGATTCGAATATTTCCCATTTCAATTGCTATTCCGTTGTCATTTCTGCACTCCCCTTCTTGATTTCAAATAGAATTGAAATGTTGGAGGAATTTATAGTATGCACTACGTGTCACAGAATTAAGAAGAATTTATATAAAAGTTTCTGAACTCATTAAAACAATACAATATTAATGTTTCTTGATTCCATTTATATGAAGAGTTTTAAATATGGTTATCTGAATTGCCCCATATGACCACACATTCAACACCACTTCACTTTTTTAAATATCAAAATACCATTTTTCAAAGAATGTTTTAAAGGTCAAACAACTTGTTCAATCTTTACTTACAAACGAGCATATAAATGCAAATGAGCATACAAATTGCAAAGCAAAAGCAAAGTGTGGAAAATATCAGCAATCGCATTTACCTAACCGAAAGACTTGAATGAAACGGTAGTTTTAAAGAATTACCTTAACGCTCAGTTTACGCTATTCTGAAGCAGGAACAACTGAACCGACTGTTTTATGTGTTAAATATGCAACAAAACAATTGTTGCTATTTATTAAAACAATAGTTGCTATTTATTAAATCAATGGTTGCTATTTATTAGAACAATAGTTGCTATTTATTAAAACAATAGTTGCAACTATTATCAGGTTAGTCCTGTCTAATATGACTGTAGAACTGACAACCCTACCCAGCAAAAAGTCTGCGTCTCGGAGTCAAGTCAGACTTCTTTCTACTCGTGTTCCATCAAAATAGAAGATGAAGCTCTTAGACTTAGTCTAGATATTGCTAGTCGGATAAAAAAAAATAATTAACGTTTAAGTCACGAAAATAAAAAGTAGACATCCAAAATTTACCAGGTATATATAAAGAGAGGTAGGTAGATACCGAATAAACAATATTTTATATAACATCTTTTTAAACTTAAACGATAGATAAAAAAATTAAGGGAGACAACTTAAGAAAACCCAAAAAGAATTGAAATCTTCGAAAGTAATTATTTTAATGGTATTATTTTTGAATTATTGTTAATCTGACAGGAAAACATTCGTCATATCAGAAACGCTACTGATGTGTAACAGATTCAGTGTGAAACAGGGACCTACTACAATGCTAACACATTTTACTACCACTTTAAGAAATGGAAATTGCTAGGAAGTGCCTCTTCAGAGTTCTTACATATTCATCATGCGAAATGAACATATTTCACCAGTTAACAGATTTATCACATCCACCCATGCATAAAATTAACAGATACTAAAATATAGTATTTTGCAAATCCTTTTTTGATGTCATCACAAAAGAATTTAAGTTTGTTCATTATGCTCGATTTGAGAAATTCCGGTGCAGAGATATAAAAATGCTTAAAGTTCTTATATGGCTGGATAAAAATATATTTTTCATTATAAAAATATGGCTATAGAATGTGAAAAAATGAAATATTTTTTTTGGTACTTTCAAAATTGTGATGAATAGGGATTAATCATAATAGTGATTGTGATAATAGTTGTCATTTATTAGAAGTATTTAAGGAAAGAATATATTCATAAATCTTCTAAAATAATGTATGGTAACTATAAAAATTTTAAACTGTCTCCAATTCATTAAGGCTCAAAATTAATTAAATTAATATTCATTAAAAAATTTTGTGTACTTAAAATTATTAATTATTGGAATATATGTTGTTAAAGTCTTTGCAGTAATTGATTGAATCAATTCAAAGAATTTTACTATCGAAGTCATGGTATATAATTTAGGATTAAATTTTTGTTTCAGATGATTATAAAACCTCGCTTTTCTAAAATTGTTATCTATACCAAGAATAAATTTTCTGAATGTATAACGTACAAACATAAAACATTCACAGATCATGAGTTGTATAACATACAACTTTTATTAAAATTGACACCCCCATTTTTTTTATTAGTAGTAAATGTTGGTACATAAATTGCTAATATTATTTAATAAATTAACATTGGGATTATTGACGAACCAAACTGAATTCTTTGTGATTTGGAGGAATTGATTAATCGAGCTAATTTCCATCGTTGCTTGGCACTTCATGGCGAATCTGAGACAGTGAGAAACTAGCAAGCAGGAGAATTCTTGAGGCAATGATTTCTGTAAACTTTGTTGAGCTCTTTTGTATGCATTTCCTTCTTTATTTCGTGTTTTTGCAACTTTTGTATTGCCTTGACATCGGAAATAAAAAAAAAAGTTAATAAATGAAAGAAATTCTACCATTAAATAATGAAAAAAAAAAAACTGAAAGATGTTTTAGATGGACAGAAAATATAATATGTTGATTATTTTCCACATATTGTTGTTAGGGTTTCTTATCCCACTTGGTCGGCAGCAACATCCACACCAAGTTCAAGAAACCATGTGTACTCATGGAAGGATGGTAGTAGAGCGAGCTGGCCAGCTTCTGTTGTGCTGGAACAACCGAAGGTAGAAGTCTGTCTTGGCTCCGTGTCGCTGTAGAAGGAGAGCAGTGCTTCCGGGACGACTTTTAGGAGTAACTACACTATTTCCTTATCATATGGAAGAAAACCTGGAAAACTCCGACCAGGTATTCCGACTAACGAGGACATAACAAGCAATGATGAAAACACAAATATTTTATAGCACATATTTTTTAGCATCCATAATTTAGAAAGGGAAAATGTATCATTCGATTTTTTAATTTTTTTTAAAGTAGATATGAAAATGCAGAACACTTTTTTAAAATATGACAAAAATAATTTGGCTTCCAACTAAAGCGTAAAAAAAATTAACACTTGAAGACAAAAGTTGTTGAAAGGATAATAAGATTTACGCCAAAACAAAAACAAACAAAAAAAAAAAAACTGTAAAAATAACTCTCAGATATCAGCACTTGAAAAACATTTTTCCAGCATATCGTCTCGGAAATAGGATACAGACATGTACTAGATTTATTTCCGTTCTTTCATTCCAAGAAGTAAAAAAAATATTTCACATTTGTCGGCTGAATATCTGATCTTAAGGAGGCACACAACATCCGGTTCTGGTTCTTGGTCGATACCTTTTCTTCGATTCACTCGAGAAAGAATGCCGTCCTTTTGGAATCTTTCCCACTGCTTTTTTTGTGTCTTTTTTACCCTAAAAGCCGGTGACCATCTCCACGTTTCGAAGTTATATTGTTTTCATTTTGTTTCCTTTTATTTTATTTCTTTTTGTTACGAAAAAATTTTATTTAGAAAAGAGATTTGGAGACACCGGTACAAAAGGGCTGAAGAATATGTTTCGGGAATGCCAAATGAGAACTCCCGAGTGAAAGTGTAATTGCCGATTTTGGAAGAGAGTTCTCATGAATTACGGATTCCCTTTTACGTTGATCCTTCGACCGGTTGGATTCGGATTTTGGATTTTTAACAAGATTGTGTTTGGCTAAAGGAATGGTTTTTTAATTTCGAAGTTTTGTGATTGTATTCCGAAATCATTTAATTAGAATTCTATACTGCTAAAATGGAATAAGACTTTTGTAGGAAGGGGAAATTAAAACATATAAAGTGTTTTTGAGAACCAAACAAATTAATTTAAATAGGCATTTTTGCAATAATTTACATTTCGTTTACTAGTATGCTTCTAGGTTTGTTGACATAGCAAAGTAACTTCCAAACTGTGTGTTAAGCGTATTAAAAAAATTAAACGCTTAACACATTGAAGATGGTATCATATTGGTATGGGAAAGTATATAGTATAAATGCCAGAACATTTTTTGTAAATATTTATTGATATTTGTAAAAACAGAAAAATATTTAAAAAATACTGTTTAAAAATTAGTTTAATATATTTCGTAATGTTGGTCATTTCTAAGCTCTTAGGCTCTTCTTTCTCTTATGCTGATTTCCTAGATCGAAAGGGCCTAAATTGTTTCTACCAAATTGTTTTAGAATGTCATACTATTCTGTAAGACTATATATAGAACATCTTGAAAATGAGGACTTTTACAGAGCTACGGGAGCGAATAAAGAGTATGAATTGAAGTGAGACAGAATTAGATACTATACCAGACAAGTCTCGCCGAAATGCAGTAAAATTATTCAGACTTATACCAGGACATGATTGTCCGGGTGAACATTTATATCGTATAGGGTATAAGACCATCCCTACTGTCGTCTTTGTGGCTTGAAATTGCCTATGAATAGAAAACACCTGCGATGTTGCAAGACACTCCACAGAACTGACTACGAGACTACAAGATAGTGTGCGTGCCAGAGAGTTCTTGGGGTGATGACTTCGGTCTTTACTTCTTCTACTGTGTTTTGATGTTTTTTGTTCTTTCTTTGTTGTTTTTGTTTATATGTATGTACTCATTGGCATTGGAAATAAAAAACTAAAACTTAAGCACCTATGCAAATTATGTGAATCTCCATCATATTTTTTCAAAGTGTTAAGTAAATGCCTATAAAAATAATTTAGTAAATCTTATAATAGTAATGAAAGTTCGAATAAATGAAAGAGAAAAAGTAGCGCTATTTTTGTAATCATAAGAGTTTATTAAAACAAATTAATTTTTAAAATGGTTTCTGATAGTTTAAATTATACACATCTTATAAGTAAGGGGGATTCTTTAAACGAACTCTAAATTTGTTACACAAATATTACTATTATTGAGAAAGGATAATACGATATTATTTATTGAGGCTCAAGATTGACTGCAGATAGTTTCATTTAAATGTAGTTTCATTCATCTATTTGACCAATGTGGAATCAGTTTCAACACTAACCACAGGTAATAATTTATATTGTTCATGGAACCATTCCACATCAACACAAACTATTGGTGCTCTAAGGTGAAGTGTTTGTCTTTCAGAACTTGCTTTAACAGATAGTTTGGTTGTATACCCAACTATCGCAATATTACTGATAGAACACCACACTAAACCAAGGATTGCGTTTAGAACTGAAATAATTTTCTTAGTTTAGAAAAGATGTGGGTGAATCTGCTTATATATACAATGATGTTGAAAATAACATAAAGGACTCTGTGACGGTTAGACATTTTAATAACTATTTAAAGTGAGGTAAAACAAGTTCAAATGTTTGCGTGATAGTATCTAATTTCATTAATATACAACAATTTTCCGAAAATCCGCTAGATTCGACATTTTTTTAAATCGTTTTACAAACTAGCTGTTTAATTTTTTATTTAGCATTTAAAAATAGCATTTCTTTTATCCAAATAAATCGATGATAAACCGTCATTCTGAATCCCATCACTTTATTTTCGGCAGGATATAGAAGTTTTTTTTTTAACTTTTTTCCCCTCTACCCCTCATTAACTCTATGAAGTATTAAACATTTTATTGAAGACCATTTTCAAAAACTGTTTGAATTTAGATAGCCATATGTATTAGACTTTTGCCGTATTATTATTAAAACTACTGGTTTTTATTAGTGTGTGTTTTACTTACTGAAGATCAGTTTTTAAAGTTTTCTTCACTAGAAATATATAAAAAATTTGGTATCACTTGTTTGATTAATTTTATTTTCAGGAATGAATAATTATATTTAATTTAAATAAATTATTCATGAAAAGTACTATTCTATTTCCTTCAAAAGAGTATTAATTTCAATGTTTGCAGGGAAAGATATTATTCAATGAGATAGGCAGTTATAAATATACAATTTGTTCACGTAAAAATGAATATATTTAATTTATAGAAAATTTGATTATTTTTTCAAAAATTTTCAACGTTTTACCATTCTTAGAGGACGCGTTGAAGAGTGATAAATTATTTATTTTCTAATGTGATATTATTATTAGAAGAACAGACAACATGTTTTGATCTTTTCCAGAAAATTCTAACATCATTGAATATTCTTTACACAATTTTATTAATGCGTTACACGTATTGAATAGTATATTACTTGTAATAGCTTTACGTTTTAATTAGTATCAACGTTTTAGTAATTAATTTTTAAAACTATGTGAGAATATATAACTTCTGCCATTTGAAATTAATTGCTCTAAATTTTTAAAGTGGAATACTTTACCAAATAAATTTGTGCATTGTATATAATTGAAATATATTTTTATATAAAATAAATTTATTGAATAGAAGAATCTTTTTAATATGTAAAAAAATTTTACTTTATTAGAAATAAATGCACTAACCATTAAATTTCTGTGCAAACGAAATAATATGTAAACTAAATAATTTGCAGTAAATTTATAAACGCTTGCAGTAAAGGGAAAGCTTAGTAACTAATTTGCAAGCGAACTTAAAGTGACCGTAATATATTGTATATAAAGCAAATGAAATAATTTGCAATGACAAAATATCAATCAATGCATCCAATTTAATTGTTTACTTAACGAAATTTTATTTCAAGCCGCAATGTACTATGTTATTATGCCCTTAAAGGATACATTGAATATTGCACAATTCAGTCGATGTTCGAATCAATTCCTTGTGTATTATTAAAGGCATTGCTTACCATCAATCACTGAGCTGTTTGTTACACTACTTTAATCATTATATACCTCATTGGAAACGATGTTTCCATCTTCCGTCACAGAAAGTGACTTGGAGAATCAATCATGACGACAAGCAAAGCTCCACGATGAACCCCAAACTCCCACAAGAATCCAATCACCGTAACGTTTACTTTATCGACGAGTTTCGCAGGAAAGCGATCCTACGGCTCCCTAATGCCCTTGTAGAGTTTTCTCTCTCGTCTGTTATCGTTTCAACGACGACACTGGGTGATAAATGTGGGCTTCCCTGCACTACAGGGTTTTACTGTTGAAATCGGTGCCAAAGGACGACCAGATTGAATTTTGAAGAGGCAACGTGCTAAAATTAGAAAGGATTAATAGATTGGCAGGCTTGTGTTAGTTATCTCGAGCGCGAAATTGGATGAATAGCTTGATTCGGTTCCGAAATAGTTCTTTCGATTAGTTAAGAGAGAAAGACTGAGTCAGTATTGGGCTGGTGAAAAGATTTAATTGAATACTTTTGCAAGAAGTTGCAACGGGGCTTAATTAGTTTTGAAAGCTATATTCGTACGAATAATTGTAGCGGGAAAGCAATTAATGTCTGTTCTGCATAAAACTATATTAAAAGTTTTTTAGCAATTGGGGTTATTTAAAATGTTTAAATAGGTAATTAGCATTAGTGTAATTAATATCAGTCTAACTAATTCGTATAAGTCTAATTAATATTGAAGAAAATTTAGTAAAAGCTACTTTTAACTCAAATGCTAAAATTATTGTACCTGATGAAAGTTTGATTAATTAAATGTTTGTGTTGCGAAATTACTTAATTTGAATACCATGTTGCTAAAATTGAGCAATCCTATTGTAATGAAGGCAAAGGTATCTTAAAGATAAAGGTTAATTTAAAGTGTCTAACAAATTTTAATCAGTTAGGTATTTAGTATTATTCTAATTAAGTAGTATAAATTTAATTAATATTAGTCTGATTATATATTGGAGTGAAAGCGTTTCTTAAGCTTTAATCACATGCAGTATCAGTAACATAAAAGGAGCTGAATTTATCATACCTGCTTTTCGTTTGAATAAATAATATTAACGTTGACACATATGATGAATTGTAAAGGCTGTAACTACATGTGCGAATATTCAAACGCACACCCCCCCCCCCTCCATATATATATATGGATGCTTGTTGTTGTATCTTATCCCGCTTAGTATACAGCAACATTTAGACCTTGCCTTGGCCATTCTCCTTAACCTCGCGCACAAAGACATGAATCACCCAAAGGTGGATAGCTAACCATACTCGGCCGGTTATACCCCCGGACACAGGGTACCCATTTTAGTCGCTTTTTACGACATTCCCGGCTACAATGCAACTATTCGAACCCCGACACATACACTTATATTTATATATATATATAATTAATTTTTTTTTTCCACCAGCTAATGATATATTAAGAAAACATTTCTGTATATGTCAATAATAAAAATAATTCATTCATTTCATGGATGAATTATTTTTTTTATTCATTTCAGTTCATTTAAATTCATTACTGCAATATATATATATATATATATATATATATTACTTAAACATGATAAATGGAGTATTTATATATCTCCGAAGACAGAAATAACACAATTTATTCTCTTTGAAAGAAGACAGGGGTTTCATTCTACCCAATAGACAAAGAAAAATTGGCATTTATATTTCTTATCGTTGAACAAAAGTATAAATAATGGACTGTGTGGTTTTCTTAAAAAAAACCGGTATACAGTCGTGTGCCAAAAATGGTAGTGTCAAAAGTTAAAAGATCATTGCATTTTGTAGCTTTCTTGGGAAATAAACATTACAAGAATTTACAATACATATGTGTTTAAAATAATGGTGGTGATAAAAATATGTTATCTATTAAATTTACGATTCAGAAATATTTAAACAACAACAAAATACTAACACAGATCAGTAGTACAATTCAAAAAGTAACGGAGAAATTTAAAGTACAAAAGATCTACATAATTATTGTGCTTTGAATAACGTAATAAATAAAACCCACAATACTGAAACTAATGTCACCTATTAATATTATTGGTATA